>PVKA01003384.1:0-14251 GCA_004027165.1 Ctenomys sociabilis
CCATCTCTTCCCTTCCTATCTTTTCTCCCTCCCATGCCAGGGTTGTGGACACCCTGGTAATGTTTCAGTTGTAGTTTAATTTTGATGAAAACATTGGATGGTGAGTTAACAGTACAGCTAGAATTAGAGTGGAACTATGACTTAACGTGTATAAACTATAAAAAGCTAAAAATCAGAGATTTGGACAACAAAAACTTTGAAATTGTAAGACTTATTTTTTTAGTACTTACCTTTTCAGGAAAAGTGGGAGATTCAAATTAATGTTTTGAGTAAAACCATTATGTAAATAATGAACAGAACAGCATAGGGAACGACGTTGGGTGGATTGTCGCGGGTGTGAGGGTCGAGCCTTGCTAGGCCACCTACATGGTGCGACTGCACGCTACTCACATAGATTGTTCTGTGGACTTGTGTGGTAATTACACAAAGCTGACCATTTATAGCTTGGCGGGACTTGCTTGTGTGTCTTAAACACTCTCAAGACAAATAAATTGTCCCAGTGGTCTATATTTGGTGCCCATTTTTTTTTTTCCAACTTTGTGTACAGAGCTGAACTGAGCTGGCTGTTTGCTCATAGTGCAAATAGAATGGTTCAATTGTCCCTTATGCCAGGAAGAAAGCCACAGAGCACACTCAGAGCCCAGTGGGAGCCCCCAGGAGAGAGGTGGCTATTTGGACCAGTAGTCTGTAGGGGAGACAAGTTAATGACCCTGCATGGGGCATTCCAGAGTTTATTTAATGATAAAATTGGCCCCAAATTCTCTACCCAGGCTTGTAAGGTTTGTGCAGCCCATGATGGGGTGAGAATGTAGTTAAATATACACCCTAAGGGCATTTTAGCTCATGAGGAAATGATAAATCTCCTTAGTGATTTGAAAAAACCGTTTAAAAATTGTGCAAAAAAAATTTTTTTTAAACCCAGCTCCTATGAAGCAGGAAAACAAAATGATAGTTTAGCACAGGACTATACATATTAAACCAATTGCTGAAGACTGAAAAATTCATCACTAGTATCACGTAAGTGAAGAAAATGCAATTGTCTGATTGAATTATATAAGTACATATTTTACTGAATCCAGTCAAACTGATTTATATTGATGCAGCCTAAATATGCCATTGGTCTGAAAGTCATAGTCAGCAAATTGGATGTGAAAGACTTTAATAAAGCAAAATGCATTCTCTAAATATCAGCTTCCTAACATTAAGACCTCAGCAGGTACTGGGTTTCCAGTTTTGTTGGAAATGGTAACTAATCCAAGTCAAGATGGTTGGTTGCCAGGGGGACGTCTCTGAGCTTGGAATGTGAAAAGTATGGCTAGCAGGGCATTAGAGAAGACCAGGAATGTCAGCTTCTGATAAGACTCCTGCTTCATCATCTTGCACTAATGGGCCTTTATTCCAGGCCTAGGGTGATTTGCAACTGTTCTGGCATTAACTAATCAGTTAAGTAAGGGATGGGTATGGGATGGTCTGATTAATAACAAGAGTAAAACCGATGAGATTACCAATAGCCATCGCTTACCGAGCGCTTGCTCTGCCCAGGCATGGTGTAAGTCCTTCCCAGGGAATGCTTCCTTAACTTTTCATCACATGCCATTGTCGTTCCCGCTTGAGGGATGAAGAGGCCAAGGTGAGGGGGCTTAAGTAAGGTTTGTGGAGAACTTAGCTCCTAAGTGTCAGGGCCAGGGATCAGGATCAAGATGGCCAGTACCACAGACTGACTCTTGGCCTTGTGCGCAGTTCCCTGAGGGTCACTCAGAATAGTGTGTTGCTTTAGAAGCTGTACTTTTTTAGTTAAGATAGCTGTCATGAAATCGGACTTTTAATATTTGTGTTAGTGATTAGTTTCCACTAGACTATTGCCCCTTGGCTGTATAAAATACCTTGGATTTGTGGTATTTGTTTCTTGTACCAGAAAGCAAACCAGAGGCTGACTTATGTTGTCAGAGAAGACACTGTGGAAGAAAAAGGCAGTGACTTTCTTTGTTCCCGTTGATGAAAGATTATCCCTGTTTATTGTAACTTAGATGATAAGCCCAAAGAATATCACATGATTATTATTTCTAATTTTGAAAAGGGTCCAGACTCCTTCTGAAATCTGCCAGCAGTTGAATGTAGTGGAACAGGTTTTGTGAGTAAAGTTATATATTAGGCACTGGACAAGATTCTGGGGAAGAAGAGTTAAAAGCAAACACAATTACAGTTGTAAAGGAAGTCATGACCATGACATATATGAAAACAAGTAGCTCTGCTTTTGTGTAACAAGTGAATGTGAAATTCTGTTCCATGTCCCATCAAGATTTCATTGATTCTGACTCCAAAGAACATCTGAGATCAGTGGTAGCACTATATCTAGTTTTTGTTTGTTTGTTTGCTCGTTTTGTTTTTGCCTTTTTGAGACAGGGTTTCACTATGCAGTTCAAGCTGGTCTTGCACTCACTTGGTAGCCCAGGCTGGTCTTGAACCTGCCATGATCCTGCCTCAGCCCCCTGGGTGCTGGGATTGTCTGGCAGTACTTCTAGAAGACAGTGTAATACTGCATCTCAGTATCTGAGTCTTCACTCTGACCAGTGTCACCCCAGTGTTTATACTCTGTGTGAAGGTGGCCCAGATAAGGGAATCAAATCTGAATCTGCAGCCAAAGCTCAGACCACACTCTCTCCTCTTTCAGCTCTTGGAGAGACATAGAGAAGGAAAATACTCAATACTAATGGATTAAACCTCAAGTATCTCTGATTCTAGAGTCCCTATTGTGTGCCAGATATGACAGTGACAGACTTGGCCATTGAGGATCTGACAGGACTTGGCTCACTTAGCTGTGACCTTCCCAAATTAACTGGGCTTGGTGTGTTCACCATACCTTCTGCAGAGGGCAGGTGCATTACCATAGATCTGTAATCAGTCAGGGTACAGTGTTCCTCACAGGCTCTGGTTGTATAAATGCAATTTTTCCTCAAGAGTTCATGGAGACCACAGCCTTAGAGGCATATAAAATGTCTCCCAGTTGCCAGCCTTATGGTTGGGCCAGCACAAACGTGCTAGAGGTGTACATTGGATATGCATATTGATCAGACTTGGGTGGTTACTAGCTCTTCCCAAATGCTTACCTACAATTCAGAAGTATGGTGCCCACTTCAAATGGTCTATTGGTTCATTCATATTAAGCACCTGCTATACGTCTAACTCAAATCGAGGTCCTGGGATACAATGATGCATAAACATTTAAGCCATTATGAAACCTACATTTGTGCAGGTGTGTGCATGTGTGTGTATGTGTAGACTATGAATGGGACAGAGGGAGCCTTATTTGTGGGTCTCCAATTTATTAAGCCAACAAATGTTCATGCTTTTTCTCAGATGTGGCCCCTTCTCTCTAGAGCCAAAGGATCAGAAAACAGAAGTTAAGTATGGAACTGAGATGGGACCAAATCGTAAAATTTGTTTCCATTCCTTTTCTTTTCTTTGATGCGGTAGTGCTCTTAGATTCCCTTCAGAGATTAGATTTTATGTCTTAAATCTCAAAGCAGTGTTATTGTATTTTATATGCTGACTCTAAGGGTGTTTGCATGTGGGGCCCTATATGTTTCACTGTGGAGTGGAAACCACTGGTGCAGGGCAAGCAGAAACAGCAAAGTGACACCCAAGATTCGCAGGCAGCTCTGTTTTACATTGTAGGGCCCTGCTTGGGATCATTCCCAAAACATCAGGCCTTGAAGGCCCAGGAGGGCGGTTTTTAAGGAGTTGAAAGGAGAGGTACAGAGGCAGAGTACTTGGCTGTCTTTGATTGGTTCTTACAGTATGCATCACAGTGACCAGCTATGCATCACAGTGACCAGCCATTTCTAAGAGACAGAAGCAAAACGAACTGTAACAGGAACTGTTACCTGGACAACTAACAGATTAGCTTGGGAGCATTTTCTGCTCCATTGGAGCATTGTGGGATGTGGGGGTGATTGGTAGATTTATAAAAAAAAAGTTCTGGGTTTTTCTCCAGACTCCCCTGGGGCTACAACAGGCATGCAAGTGGAAGAAATGCAAGATCCTATTAAGCACACATCATGGACCACACGAAAGAGATCCTGGGCAGTCAGGATTGGGAAGCAGAAGCCTGAATCAAGAAGACAAACAATTTTTTTGTGATCAAAATCATATTTGCTTGTTTGTTTTTATATTTTAGAGCAGGGCATACAGGGTGTGCTCAGTCTCACTGCAGAGATCTGACTCATAGTGATCCTCCTGTTTACAGCCTCCCCAGTGCTAGGGTTACAGGTATGTGCCACCACACCTAGTCTCAAAATCATGTATTTTTGACAGTTATTAGGTAATTTAAACTTTATAACATTCCACAGGAAAGTTGCCATTTTCTTTATTGTACAGATGGAGAAACTGAGGTTCAGAGACAACTAGAGGGTAAGTAAGAAGGGGAAAATCAGCTTATGAACTTTGGTCTCCATGATCACAAAAACCACATCAAGTAACATTTTTAAGAGATCAAGTTATGATGTTCCATGGATATTAAGAGTATGGGTGTTGGAAACAATATAGTTGATTTTAAATCTTGACTCTGTTATTAGCTGTAGATCTTGGGCACAATGTATAACCTTGAGGCTGAGTTTCTGAGGGAGAGCTGGCGTCTAGGTCATTTTCTCATTGCTCAGACCCAACACCCAACACCCACACATAAAAGAGGTGAGGTTTATGTTGGCTCACAATTTTTGGAGGTGTCAGTCCACTGGTACCTCTAAGGCAGAACAGCATGGCAGAGGGCTTAACAGAAGGTTAGGGACTCATGACATAGACTCCAGGAAGAGAGAGCAAAAGGAAAACCTGGGGAGGGAGACAAAGCCTTGCAGGACATGACTTCAGTGACCCACCTCTCCCTAGCACCCCCCACTTTCTAATAGCAAATCGGTTATAAACTTGCATAATCCAATGATGTTCCAAAAGCCCTGCCTATGAGTGTATGAAGCTCTTGGGAGAATACCTAGATATAAATTGTAAGAGTTGCTGGGAAGATTAAATAAAATAATAGATTTAAAAGACATAGCAGCATGCCTGTTGCATTATATGTTATCAATAAGTATAAACATTAATAAAGTTCTAGATGCCAAGATTCTGTTATGTACCAGCATGGACTTAGGGATGACACCTGAAGTAACTGATTAAAGCTCATGCTGCACCAGTTGAATATTCTATCTCTTCTGTTCTGGGGTACCAGGATTCCCCACTCCCTACAGGAAGCTAATAAGGGCTGCAGGCCCAGCCAGCTGTTGAGGGCAGGGGATGCAGGGTTAGACTACAATTAGCAGCAAAATGACTACACCATTGTGGTGCTCAGGGACTTATCTAAACTGCATGTGTACAATGGCTGTTTAAGTCATGTCAGTCCAGAGGACGCTTTAAGCCACATTCTCTGAATGTCACCATGGCTCTGTCTGTTCAACTATGAACCCAGAAGTGCTCCAGAGGAGAACCTGAGGAAGGTATACCTGGCTCTGAGAAGGCTGTGGCCATGGAAGTGTGGGCAATCTCTGTGGGCAGATTGATGCAGAAGCCCACGTGACACATTTGAAAGTGGTTAGGAGACATGGCATCAGAGCACAGACACTTGAATTTGTTAAGGGGCTGTCCTTTAGGCTACAATACCTGAACAAGTTTGTATTTGTATTGGGGAGGTATACTGTTGGGATATGTAAGCTAAGAAAACTACTATGGGAATCAATACAGTGAGTCCTCAGAAAACCAAAAATGGGTATATATTCTAAAATTGAATACGCCATTGGGTCCAGCTATAGCACTCCTTGATATACTCCTGAAAGAAAGACACCATACCACAGTGAGGCTGCATGCTTGTATTTATAATGGCACAAGTCACCAAGGCTATTGAAACAGGCTAGATGTCCAGCAGCAGATGAATGGATAAATAAAATGTTGCCTATGTGCACAGAGGCATAGTTTTCAGCCATAAAAAACCCAAAATCACATAAAATCAGCATGGTAGTGGCAACAAAATAGACCTGAGGACCAATGGAATAGATTAGAAGATGCAGAGGCCTCTGTGAACACAGTCAATCACTTGATCTTGGACAAAGGGGTCAAACACGTTTACTGGAAGAAAGACAGCCTCTTTAACACGGTGCTGGAAAAATTGGCTCTCCACATGTCGAAAACTAAAATGACCCAAGTCTATCACCATGCACTAAGTTAAAGTCAAAATCTGTTAAAGATCTTAACATTAAAACAGAAATACTCAATCTCCTGGAAGAAAAAGTAGGAGAAACTCTTGAAGACATAGGGGTAGGCAAAGAGTTCATGAACAAACATGTATTCACACAGGAAACACTTGAAAGAATTAACAACTGGGACCACCTGTTATTGAGAAGTTTTTGCACGTCAAAAGAAATTACCAACAAAGTGAAAATAAAACCCACAAATTTTGAAAAAATCTTAACTCATAAGCATTCAGACAAAGGTCTGCTCTCTGGAATTTATAAAGAACTAAAACATATCAAGGCCCCTAAACTTAAAGACCAATCCAGAAATGGGCATCTGAGATGAACACACACTTCTCAGAGAACGAAATTAAAAAAGTGAGTAAATATATGAAAAAATGCTCCACATCACTGGCCATCCATGAAATGCAAATTAAAACAGCACTGAGATACCATCTCATTCCAGAAAGAATGTCTATCGTAAAAAAATCAATGAACAACAAATGTTGGAGAGGTTGTGGGGAAAAGGGAATTTTTCTCCAATGCAGGTGGGAACGTAGAGTGGTGCAATCATTATGTAAATAAGTGTGGAGACTCCTTAAGAAACTAGGAATGGAAATCCCATTCAAGCCAGCTGTACCCCTACTGGAAATTTTCCTGGAGGAACTGAAAACATCATATCATAGGGATATATGTGTACCTATGTTTATAGCAGCACAATTTGTGATAGCCAAATCTTGGAAACAACCAAAATGCCCATCACATGAGGAATGGTTGAAAAAGATGTGGTAATACAATGGAGTATTACTCAGCTGTAAAGAATGATACACTTGAAGCCTTCATATTTAAGTGGATGCCATTTGAAGATATACTTATAAGCAAAATAAACCAGACCCACATGTGCAAATATAGTATAGTCTCCTTAGTATAACTCAAAAGAAGAACTGCAAATAGAAATGTACAACACAGTTAAAAGGAAAGCGAGAACTTGAGGATTGGACAATGAGGAGAGGGCAAGGAGAAACGCTGAGAAACATGACAGGGGCAAGACCATTCACTTATACACACTAGATGGGTAAGACAATGATCCTGAGAAACATCAGGAGATTTTTGCAACTTGTAGTTAAGTGGTAGGATTCTCACCCCGACTAACTATATATGCTGATACCTGTGAACCAAGCAACTGCACTGAATTTAACAAAGTGTAATAGAAGGGTCATGCTTCAAATGCCTGCCATTCTGGTCTTCTAAATATGTACTTCTTGTCATGATATACCAACTATTACTATACTGTCCTTTTTAAAAGGGTAATAAATGAAAAATAAGACAAAAAATGTCACAAGACAGTTCTGTTACAATGCTGTATATGGATGGATTTCTAAATATCTATGTAAATATATGTAAGTGTTCATTCCTATTTTAAAAAAACTTTTTTTCTTCTTCATATTCTGTATGGACTTAGAGTTTATTGTTTCAATATGTGATGGAATATATATGTTCCATGTTATGCCTGTGATATCTGATATTTAGAAAGTGTGGGTAAACAGAACTGCATATGTTATGGGGTAATAATAAGCTTCTCTTCTTGAGGGTTAACAAGTTTGTTAACAGATCAAAAATTGGAGAAAAAGAAAGGCTGCAAGGTCAGCCAACATTTTGCCCTTAGCCTTTCAAGGTCAGCGAAGACTCAGGACATAGGAAAATTTGTACTATAACATCATGTAACTCAGTATTGCCCCAAATTTTCTGATCAAGGAGATTATGAGGCCACAGAGAAATGTGATCAATGATGTATAGTGTGCCTAAGGAGAGTCACATGGAGGGAAAACTTTCTCTCAGGCTTTCACAGAGAGCAAATTGGTCAAGCAATGGCCATGACTCATTCACAAGGCTGACACTGACAAGGGATCTACAAAGTACAGTACAGGGTTACAGGATAAACCCTGAAGATACCTGACTGACCTTATCTGATACAAAAGTTACATTTCTTGTTATATAGGTCTTGCTTTAACTCGGTCTTAACCATCCAGCAGAAAAGTATAAAAATGGAGGTATATAAAATCAAGTCATATTAATATACTGAGCTGTGAATGGCTCAAGTGAACAACTTCTGTGGATAACCTGCTTCTATTGTGGACTGCTGATCTGTGTTGGATTGTTTTATTTAAAAAATATATATAAAATTAGATAACCATGTTTTTAAAATCTGTAGCATAGGTATTGCTGTATGTTACCCTGTTTATTTCATTTTTTTCTATTTGTTTTTGCTTCTATTTTTCACTCTTTAAATTAAAATATAAATAAATAAATTAAAAAAGAAAAAAAGAAGAAACCAGCAGGTGAAAAAAACAAAAACAAAAACCAACTCAAAATCACATCATTTGCAGGAAAATGGATCTATCTAGACACCGTCATGTTAAGCGAAAGAAGCCAATCATATAAAGGTAAGTACCACATTTTCTCTTATAGCATCAATTTATGTATAAAGAAAGAGAGAGGAAAAAAGGACAAAAGAAAGAAAGGAAGGAAGGAAAGAAAGAGAGAGAGAAAGAAAGAAAACTGATAGGAGACATGCAGGCAGACTTTCAGAAATGAGGAAGGGAATTATGGATAAGAGAAGTGAGAGAAGGCGAGGATGAAAGTATTCAAAATGTTATAGGTGTAGACCAATATACCAAAATGCATCTCATTCTGTATTACTAACATGCACCAATAAAAAATAAGTGAATAAGAGAAAATGGCATAAAAATTCAGTGAAAAGGGAGATGGTTGTGGGTTAGAGTGATCTGGAAGGTTCTGGAAGGTTCGTGAATCTTACTTAGGGCCTTCTAAGATAGGCAGAATTCTTTCTTTTTTTACAAGAATCAGAAATGGTTAAGATTATTTTTCAAGAAAATCATTCATCTTAGACATCAATTCGCTTTGAGAACCTCATATTAACAAGAAACTGAATTAGATTTTTCCTGTTTTAATTAATTAGCTACCCATTTTGATGAACCTTTAAATAGAAATTATTTGAATAACATTTTTAACAGAAGCTCTAAAAGTATGAGCCAATATTTTAGTTGTGACTTTCATCAATAGTCTCAGGAAAAAAGGAACTCTTGATTTATGTTTTATACAGCTTTGATTCAAGAATAAAAAAACGTCTTTGACCCTTTTACTGGTCCCTTTAGAATTTCTAACTCGTAGGATTTTCAGAAGGAATTTATTGCCCCAATTTTATCAATCCATTGTAAAACAAAAAATATGTGACAAACAAAAAGGGTTCTTGAACCAGGAAAACTCATCAAATCGACAGGGCTCTGACCATGACACTGGAGTTAAAGAAGCCAAAAAGTGTTGCAACACAAAGTGAATTTTTTTCTCTGCAGAGCTAACAGATGGTTTATTTCACGTTTACTGAGGTTTCAACATTCTGTTGAACCTAATTTATATGTTTCATATTTGCTTTCCTAAGTGTACATGTTTGTGTGTTTGTCTTCGTGGTTGTTGTCGGCGCTCACATTCACATTTATTCCTTTGCCAGCGTTATGGGAGGCCTCAGTTGTGTACTGAAGGCAACTAGAGTTGCTGAGCTCACATTTTCAATGTTAGTGAGCTAAATAGACTAATTAAGAGGCAGAAATCATCAGGATAGACAAAAAAAAAAAAAAAAAAAACAGGCAAACTTCAACTATATATGATTAGGAGAGAAGTAACTGAACTAAAAAAGGTGTGGATAAAGCCAGTCATGATGGTGCGCCCCCTAATCCCAGCGCTCCTGAATGCTGAGGCAGTAGGATCACAAGTTCGAGTCCAGCCTAGGCAACTTAGTCACTTAGTGAGACCTGGTCTCGAAACAAAAGAAAATGAAAGGGCTGGGAATGCAGTCCAGTGTAAAGGCCCGGGACTGGAACAAAAGCCTCAAAATATACGCAGCAAAGTCTGACATTATAGAAATACAATTACAGAGAGAATACCAGAATTTTATAGAGGGTTTAAAGAACTATTTCCTAGGAATTGATAGAAAACTAGTCAAAAGTAAGAAATAAAGACATAGAGGATTTGGATATGTGATCAACTACCTTGACAATAACTGGGAGATCTTTGCAGGACCACTGCAAACTGAATGTCATTCTAGGGTGCAATGCATGTTTATTTTGGTCCACATGATTTTTTATCACTAGCTGCCTTGTTTTGGGGGCATATAGCAAACTTTGATAAGTTCACAAATATTGAAGTGGCACAGAGAATGCTCTCTGACCCTAATGACATTAGTTAGAGCCAATAATAAAATATCTAGGAAAATCCCAAATATTTGGCAGTTAAGAACATTTTAAGATACTGATGAGTCAAAAGAGAAGTTACAAATAAATTATACATTTTTAAAATCAATAAGGAAAATGCAAACATTAAAATCCATGAGATTTAGCTCAAAAACTATTTAAGAGAGGAATTTACCCCTTAAAAACTTCTAGGAGAGAACAAAGAACACTGAAATAAAGTTCCTCTTCAAGACACTATAAAAGAAAAGCAAGGTAAATTCAAAGTAGGTGGAGGGAATAAAATAATCGATACAAGAGTAAATATCAGGAAAAACTGTAATGAATGACAAGGAAAACTAACAGTCAAATGTAGGTTCTTCAGAAAGAAGAACAAAATGAATAGACTTTTAATCAAACTGATGATGATAAAGGACATAAATCCCCAATATTGGGAAGAAAAGAGGAGTTATTGAAACAAGAATAAAAGCATAATAAGAGACTATTGCAATAAATGTATGCCAAAATTATATATCTTCAAATAAAAAAAGAATAAAGAGGAAACAAGAAGATTTCAGCCCATTATGTTTCATAAACCAAAATTCTCAAAGTATCTACCAAATAGAATAAACACTATAAATGGGTAATACCAAGAGATCTGTCATAAAAATTGAAAAGTGATTTTAAAATTTACATGAAATGAAAATGGCCTAAACTAGTCAAAATAATTTTTAAAAAAGAATAAAATTCAGAAACTTATACTATTTTGTTTTTTTAGCTTAATTTGATGTTAGTTACTAAGACTGATACTTGTGAAAAGATAGACACATAGATCAATAGAATTGGTATAGATCAGAAGATTGTCCAGAAATAGCTGATTATATGTATGTGCATTGTTATACATAGTTAGTTGATCTTTCAGTGTTGGAACTGAACTACATGAAAAATGAAAATATCAATGTTTACTCTACTCCATGTAGAAACTTATCTCAAGATTAGTTGTAGACTTAAATGTAAAAGTCAATATTAAAACTTTTTTAAAAATGTATTTAATATATGGTCTCACTGCACAGATAGGACTCATAGTGATCTTTCCTGTTTTCAGCCTCCCAAGTGCTGGGATTACATACACATGCCACCACGCCCAGGCTCAGTTGCTGTCTCAGTGCACCCCAGGGGTGGGGCAGCATGCAGGCTGGGGATCAAATCCCAGTCTCTGCATCTGCCTAAGCTGGTGCTTTAGTCCGCTGAGCTATCTGGCTGGTCCAATACTATAATTTTTTTAAATGTAGGAAAATTTTCTGACTTCAGATAGTCAAGAATTTTTTTTAGATATGACACATAAGGCACAGACAGAAAAAGAAAAAAATGATAAATTGGACTTCAATAAAATAAAAAAAAAGCCTGCTCTTCTAGAGACACCATTAACAACATTAAAAGTAAGGCACAGAGGAAGGAAAAATATTTGCAATGAATATATTTAACAAAGGAATTAATTCCATAAAACTTATGGAATTCTTATAATTCAACAATAAGTCATGCAATTCAGTTTTTAAAATGGGAAAAAAGATTTGCACATGCAAATATAAAATGGTTTAAATATTTTTGAAAAATATGACAGTTCCTTAAAAAATTAAATTTGCTATCCAAACAGGATGTCTCTCCAAGAGAAATAAAAACTTCTACAACAAAAAGATTTATGCACATTCATAATACCGAATGATGAAAGATTACACACCAAGAAAAAAGAACTTCTGATGAATATAGTAAAGTGGAATAACTTTAAAAAACATACTGAGTAGAACAAATGAGACAAGAGTGTATACTATATAGGCCCTTTTACATCATTCTAGAAAATGTAAACAAATGTATAATGATAAAAAATGTATTAGTGAAGGTTGGTGCTAGGGATGGAGGAAAGGAGGAATCTTTTCTCAACAAAACAAATGTTTTTTTTTTTTTGATTGTAGAGTTGGTTGCACATGTCCAGTCAAAAGTCATGAATCCTAAAGTATAAGTAGATATAATTTATTGCACTTTAGTCATTTCAATGAGGCTGATTTAATGAAAGAAATCTTTAAAGAGAGTATATTGACAAAAAGGGTAAATGGCAGTTCAATGAACTTATGAAAGAATAAATGAATGTGTGTGACAATTCTTCAAATAATTGGTTTTTATTTTTTTGTATTGAAAAGTCTATTAAACTCCTTAAGCACTATTTCTGTCAGCATTATAGCAGAAAACTTAGAACTGATTTTAAGTCTTCAGTGTCACAAAAGAGAAAATATGTTGGTTATCGTAACCCTTTGACTTTTCTGTATTTGGAATATATGAAGGTTAAAGACTGCAATGGATTATTTACAGAGAAATGTTTCCAAAATGTATTTTAAAAATCTCTCTTATTATGTCTTTTAAGCAAATCACAAAATCATAAAATAAATTCTTTTATTTTTCAAGCATAATATAAAAGAATTTTATTTTTTATTTATTTTTTATTTTTGTTTTATTGAAGTACAAATATCAATGAGACAGTTTTAAGATACCTTGACAAGATGGATTTGATAAATTAATACATTGCAAACTGTTTTCATAATGTTTTGGTATCATAGAAGGTGCATACATGATATTATACTTACAGACATTATTATACCATATGTCTCTTATCAGTAAATAAATAGAGTGTAGCTGTTTGTGTATCTTATTTTTTATACCTGAATTACATCAAAGATTCAATAATTAATACTTTCTACCTTGTTATTTTCCTAGTGGTTGTCCATAGTATTAGAAGCCGACATAGCTTTGCACAGTGGCAGTATCGTAGCCAATGAGGTTTATCCGAGGCGCAATTATTGCTAATTGAAGCCGACATAATATTCTGTCCAACCACCATTAGTGCAAATCTTGCATCTCATAGGATGATGTAGAAGCACGGCATTATCTATCCCAATTGTACTGTCACATCATGATTCCTAATTTCTATACCCCTTCCATTGTCTACACCTGTTAGAGATAGGCACTCTATTGTCATTCAACTAACTTAGGTGCTTGAACTCTACAACACAATCTAACACAGTCCAGCATTCCACAACAATAGTGAGTTATCCGAAGATGTTGTCGACCATAGCCATTTACAGCTCAAGTTAATATTATGGCTCTGCGATGTATACTTCATTTTTATACTTTTCTGCTGGATGGTTAAGACCTAGATAGGGCAAGACCTATATACCAACACATGTACTTTTTGTTTCTTATGAGGTCAGTGAAGTCCCCTCAGGGTTTATCTTGTAGTCCTGTACCTTATTCTGTAGATCCTTTGTCTGTGTCATCCATGTGGATGAGTCATGGCCAATGCTTGACCAGTTTGCTCTCTGTGAGAGCCTCAGAGAAAGTTTTCTCTCCATGTCACTCTCCTCAGGCACACTATAGAACTTCAATCTCTTTCCTCTGTGGCTCCATAATCTCCTTGTTCAGAAAATTTGGAGCTCAACTCAATTTCATGATGTTGCAGTACAGGTTCTCCTATGTCCTGAGTCTTCGCTGACCTTGAAAGGCTAGGGCCAAAATGTTGGCTGGCCTTGTGGCTCTTCTATTTCTCCAACTTTGATCTGTGAACTTAGGCTGTTAACCATCCAGAAAAGAATTTTAAACATTGGGTGTCCGGCGCCGCTCCCGTCCCGCGGAAGAAGACACTCAGACACTCACAAACGGGGTTCAGCAAGCCTTTATCGAGTGGGATGCAAGCCTCTACATGTGTCCGCTATCCGCAGCTCCTACCGTGCAAGCATGGCGGATCTT
>PVKA01003384.1:14351-110612 GCA_004027165.1 Ctenomys sociabilis
ATTTCACAAACCAATCATAATTATACACGTGGCCGATTACTATTGGTAGATCTTACAGCAATGGCGGGCTTATTCTAAATAAGGGAGAGGTTGGTACAGCAACAAGAACCAGGAAGCCGGATATGGGCGCCATCTTTGCAGACACGATGGGCGGGGGAGCGAGGAGCGGGCGCCATCTTGGCTCGGCTCCCAACAATTGGGGCAGAATATTTTTTTCTTTTTAATGTTAGAACACTTAGTTAAATTTAGTCAGTAGTTTCATAAATACTGGGGCCTAATTTAAAAGTGATGTAAGTCATTTTGAAACCATGATTTGAGAAATCATTCTGTTACGTATTTAGTGAAAAATAAATAAAAGAAATAATAAATCAAGTAATTATGTTACTTGGGCTGGTGAGATAGCTCAGTGGATGAAGTGTCTGCTTAGGCAAGTGTGGGGACCGGGGGTTAAATCCCTGGCACCATACGCCATGCTGGCCCTACCCTCAATCGTGCTGAGCCTACCATGGGGATGGGCATGGTGGTGCATGCCTGTAATCCCAGCACCGGAGAGGCTGAAAACAGAATCATCACTATGAGTGTGAGCTAGGTAGTGAGACTCTACCAAATACATTAAAAAAAATAATAATAAAATTATGTTGCTTGTTTAATAGTGAAAAGCTAGATATTTTTCTTATTTTATTATAAATATAAAAGACAATACTAAAATGTTATGACAACTCTATCTATCTATCTATCTATCTATCTATCTATCTATCTATCTATCTAATCATCTATCTATTTTTTTTCAGTACCTGGGATTGAACTCAGGACTCTGCCCTTGCCAGGCAGGTGCTTATGCTGAGGAGCTATATCTCCAGTCCTATAATAAATTGTTTTAATGAAATATGTGCAATAAAGCACTTGCCTAGCATTTATCCTGGTCATCAGGTTATAAACTCTACACACTTGGAATTTCCCAGGTGAGAGACCAGGCTTGAGGGTGTTGCTCAGGTCGCATCAGGTAACTCGTGCTAATGACAGCTCAGAGTGCGGCTGCCTACACCAAAGAGAACTGGTAGCTTGGAGCTTTGAGTTTCCTTTTTCTCCGCTCAACTTCTGCTTCAATCCAACCTTGAGTTTACAGGGGAGAAGGAGAAGTGCTGACTCACACTGACAGTGATGCAGTCAGTTATGGTTCTGCCGTGAGCCACGTAAAAATTCTGAACACTAAAGTGACAGTGAGATTCTCTGGCTGGTACTGCTGGTTTGAACAGTGTCACTGTTCAACGGCAGGAGGGTAATGCATCCTGAAGGATGACAAAAGCCTCACGTTTGGAAATCTCCCAAACTTAGCCCTATGTAACCCTTCCTTTGGTTCCATCTCCTTTTGCTGTAATGAAATGAACCACGTATAAACAGGGGCTGGTGGCACATGCCTGTAATTGCAGTACTCCAGGAGTCTGAGTAGAAGGGATTACAAATTCCAGCTCAATATGGGCAATTTATAGATTCAGCAAGGCCTTGTTTAAAAAACAAAAAGGGATGGGGATACAGTTCAATTCCCAAAACCAAACCAACCACAAGCATGGTACTTCCTAAGTTCTATGAGTCACTCTAGTGAATTATTGCATGCAAAAGACCCTGTGGGAATGCCCACAGTTGTCGAGAGCTGATCTAAATGACAGTGTCCATGGGGCCCTCTGAGCTTGAGGGTGGTGTCCTAAGGGAGGATGGTCATGGGGACCCTTGTGCCCTTAGCCTTTGTGGTTTAAAAAGATCACTGCAAACTTTTTTTTTTTTTTTTTTTTTTAAATCTGTCTTAAAAACACAAAAATCCTAAGATAGTTTGTGGAATTCCCAGGGAGGTGGTTCCCTCAAACAACATATAGGAGAAAGCATTTTAAAATGTAAAGTTTTATGCAATCAGTAGGGTAACCACCATCCAGGAGGAGCAGATTTTCAAATCCTGGATCCCAAATGTGCCACTACCACTTCTGGATGGCTTGTTTTAGGGACATATTCATGCGGTTTCAGGACTGTTATTGCCTTGTACTATTGAACCTTATTTTTCCCCTTCTTTCTTTGTACTAGGCTCTGATTTCCGTTCAAAATTCACCCTTCCTCACGTTCCCAGCTTCCAACCCATACATACCTCTGTATGTGAGGCAGATGACCCCAACCAGCTTCAAATGCAGGCGGATGGCAATTTTGGTTCAAAACACATTGTCACATTCCTTTCTTCTGAGCACAGTGATCGATTCATGTGACTCATTTTGGTTCAATGAGCTGTTGAGAGATAAGCTTTTGGGCAAGAAGTTTGCTTGAAATTTCAAAAAGGCTGACCAAGACATCTCTACCTGGTTAATTGTGTGTGTGTGTGTGTGTGTGTGTGTGTTCATTTGCAACTTTATTTTTTAACCCGTGGGTCAGCTCCTCAGTTCTCGTCTCAAGGAGAAGGGGAAGAAAAGGAGCAAGTGTTGGGTAAGGAAGGGGAAAGTCTTTACAGGATTCACCCTGTTTTCTCTTTTTTGCCAAGGTGTTCATGTCACAGTGCACACACAGGGTCATGTGCCACTCCCTCACCAAAGTTGTCACCACACCATCAAGGGAGGAGAGACCAATGGAGCTGTTCTGGAGGATACGAGGGTGGGGTTGCACGGTGAGAACGCATCATTGCAGCTCTTCACCCATGTGGTGGGTGGTGAGGGATGGATGCAGAGGCTTCGCTGGAGCATAATCCCTGAGAAGAGGAGAGAGAGACAATGAGAGAGAGAGAGAGAGAGAGAGGGAGAGAGAGAGAGAGATGGGGGCAGGCAGGCAGGCAGGCAGACAGACAGACAGACAGACACAGACAACTCTACCTGGTTAATGTTAAGGAAAAACCACATAGTTCTAGAAGTCTGTGGCAAGCATATTGAGATGCGGATATGCTCCCGTGGGCCACAGACTGCAGCCCTAGGGTATACAGGACGCGACACAAGTGCTCAGTCAAGTCTCACTTGGGATTCACATGACCTTGAAAAGTTACAAGGTCCTGCTTTTGTTTTTCCGTTCGATTTAGACTAAGGCTTTCTGTCACTTGGGTAGTTGTATCTAACACCTTTCTGGGACCATGAAGTTAAAATAGAAGATGATGGATTTTGATAGGAAATAAGACTGAAATGTAAAATAAGTGGGATAAGATGTGTGTTGGTTCTACATAATAGTTTAGGCACTTTTGAACACTTTTCTGCTGCTCTAAATCCCTTGAAATGAAAGAATGTGTGTGTGTGTGTGTGTGTGTGTGTGTGTGTGTGTGCGAGCCCGCATGCGCACGCGCGCACGTGCGTTATAGATATGTTAGATATATATGTGACCAGAAATTGCGAAGAATTTCCTGGGCAGTGGAAAATAATGGGATTGACTTGTAGGACTGAGAAAAACACAAAATCCTGTCAAGTAGGTAAGAGCAGGTTTTGAGAAATTTTAAGGAAACTAAAGAAAGGGGTAGGGAGTGAGACGTGACAGTAGGTGAGTCCCTATTACTGAGCAGGATCCAGATAGATCCAGAAACCTCTCACACTACATCTCAGGTCACACGATGAGGGGTGGGTGAAGGGGGACAGAATCCTGGTAACAAAAACGAGGTCCACACATGTAAGGATGAACTGATGCTCGGGTAGAGCTACTTAGGATGGAGAACCTTTTACAGAGAATGCGTCCAGTCCTCTGCTTTGGGCAGTTTGGGTGAAGGTAGGAAAAAGTCCTCGTGTTTGCAATGCTACCTAAATAAAGCTTCCTCCTCTTCATTCATAGAAATGAGTGAGAAATGCACAAAAAGGAGATGTAATATCGCTAACCAAAAGCCAGAAGGAGAAGCTGAATGTACGGATCAATATCCTAGGAAGGACAGTCTATACAGAGGCCAAAAAAGATCTTAGCAGAAGCCAGGCGTGGTGGTGCAGGCCTGTAATCCCAGCACTTGGGAGGCTGAGGCAGGAGGATAGTTATGAGTTCAAGACCAGCCTGAGCTACAAAGTGAGCTACGGCCAGCCTGAGCTGCATAGTGAGACCCTGTCTCAAAAAGATTAAAAAAAAAAAAAAGATCTTAGCAGAATTTCATATTTGTTTTTGGGATTAAAAAGCAATAATAACATCTGAGTAGATTACATTCATAAAATAGAACAGGCAGCTGTGTAAGAAAGAAAATATCAGAGAACAAGAGGGAGTTTTTGAAATTTGATTTTTGAAAATACAGTTATTCAGATAAAAGTTTAATGGGGAGAATAAATAATAGAATTCATGAGCCAGATATGAGAATGGGATTAGGTAGTAGAAAGGAGGATTTTTCTTTTTATTCTACATACATGTATTTCTGTATCATTTTTTCTTTTTTAAGAAAAAAAGACAAAATATAGAAATTAGAGTTGAATCCAACAATTCTACTTCTTATAATTTTAAAATTTCATCATTTTATTTTTTTGGTAGTTACTAAAGAAATTAACTTGAATGTAGACAAAAATATATACAGTATGGTACTTAACACATCTTTATGTTTATAATAAAATATCAGAAATACTTAAATATTAAATAGTAGAAGATTGACTTAATTCATCTGTTATTATTATTATTGGTTTTGAGACAGTCTCTATGCAGTTCAGGCTGGCCTGGAATTTACCACGTAATTCCAGGACCTTGACTTGCAGAGATCTCCTGCCTCAGCCTCCCAGTTGTTGGGATTACTATCATTGGCCACCATTCCCAGTATAATTTATATATTTTATTAAAAATATCCTACTGTAATTTGAACAAATACATTTAAATGTGGACAAAACATCCAAGATATATTAAGGGATAAAGATGAAATTAAAATTATATTTAAAACAGAAACCACAACCATATATATATTCACTGCGATTATCTCTGAATGATAGTGGTTTTTTACTGCTGTATTCACTAAAGATTTTATTTATTTATTTATTTATATTTTAGGTGAGGGTCTACAGGGTCTCACTGTGTAGACTGGACACAGCGATCCTCCTGTTTACAGCTTCTCGAGTGCTGGGATTATAGGCGGGTGCCACCACTCCCAGACTCCACTGCCCCTCAGGCCACACTGGGGGCAGGGCTGACATGGCAGGCTTGGGAATCGAACTCCTGGCCCCTACGTCTGCCTAATCAGATGCTTTAATCTGCTGAGCTACTTGGCCAATCTCTCTAAAGGTTTTCGATTTAAGATCTATCACTCATCTGCTTAGAAAAGCCTCTAAGAAAATAGAAAGGAAAAGATGTGGGAATGAGGAAGATAGCCATGGGGTCCATGTTCTCTCTCCATATATCTGTCTGCCAGGCATACATTTCACTGAATCTCTGGGCTAGCTGAATGTAAACCCTGAGAGAAGATTCTTTTGCTTTTTTACAATGGAAAGCACGCTTAATGTTATTATTATATAAGGCTTCTTTTGTTTTGCTTCCATTCACAGCAACATAGATGTATACCCACTCAAATAATATTTATTTCAGTCTAATCATTTTTTGAATGTATTTAGTACAGGGCCTACAGGATCTCACTGCGCAGATTGGACCTGTGGTGATTCTTCTGTTTTCAGCTTCCCAAGAGCTGGGGTTATAAGCTCAGACCACCACGCCTAGTCTCAATCACTGACTCAGCATGCCCTGGGGCAGAGATGATTTTTTTGGGGGGGGGTCCTGGGGATTGAACTCAGGACCTTGCACTTGCCAGGCAAGTGCTTATGCTACTGAGCTGTCTCCCTGGCCCCTCAATCAACTCAAGTTGCATGAACAAAGTATGTGTGCATATAGGCATGAGGTGACATACCATCCCTACACACACGTACACACAGTGACTATCACGGATTAAGTAATGGTCAATTTGTAACGGCCGGCTGAACGGAATCAGCATGGTGCTGGATAGAGAAGGCCTGGTACCCGAGGATTGCTGCCAACAGCATAAAAACAGAACTGAGGGGGAGGAAGATATGCTATTGATTCTCCTGGAGGAGCTTGTCACACTGGCTTCCTTGATAAGAATGTGGCTGTTCATTGTCAGAGGAGCTCAGGTCCTCACTGTCATTGCAGGTGGCTGTGGCTCTCTTTTCGGGGAGCTTTGGTTCTCATCTTGAGTGTCTCATCCTGGCTCCACGGTGGATCCCTCAGCCCGCTGGCACAGATTCTTCATCCCAGTGGTGCAGGCTTTCCACCTTCCACCCGTGACCTTTGGGTTTTCCCAGTGCAGGTGAGTGATACAGACTTCCATGAGGTGTCGTGGATTCCAGGCCTCCAGCTGGACCTGGGCAGGACCTTGCTGTGGGATCCAGGGCCTCAGCTGGATTCTTTGGGTCTCTTGTGCAGGATGGATTTCTTTTGCATTTGATTCTTTGAGTGTATATTATAAAATAAGCCTAGAAATTGCGTGTCCTCTATTAAATTGTTTCCCTTGCAAATCGGAATTCCAACAGTGCCCCAGATATCTATTCATGTGTTTTCCAGCTGAGTGTTGGGAATTTTTAACCCCACCCCTTTTAGCCATATTTGGCATGTTGAAAATTATGAGTATGCATGAACCAGCGCATTTTGCAAAATTTTGGTAATCTTTCATTAATCTGAATTCATAAAATTTTAATTAACTGGTACTTTCTCACATTCTAGTTGTTTCCAGGAATTAAAGGAAGTTATTCATGGATTAAAAGGAATCTTGTTTTTCTTTAGGAGTTGCTATTTGATATTTGTAATTTCCTTGCAACACACAGGTTTTAGACTCTCTCCCTTCTCCATCCCCCTATTCCACCACAAGAATATTTGATTGGAACAACATTATTCCCCAGAGCACTCTGTCATTTTTCCATGTTATTCATGAAAAGATTATCACAATTCTGAGAAATCAGAACACTGACTTATTTGGAACAATTTTTTAGTGTAAGGATTTAGGACCACTCAACACAATTGTGTGTAGCTTTATTTTCTTTGTGAACTCATTTGATAAATCACTACTTTGTGTTTAAATATAGAAGCTTTAATCTGCTCTGCCTTCCTTGGTTTTCATGAAATCAGTTTAGTACTAGAGTGGAAAAAGTATGGGCAATGGGATAAAACTGGTTTTAGTCAGATTCTGGCTCTGCCATAACTGAAGTTCATGATTTGAGGATGGCTACTTTTCTGTGTCTTAATTTCTTTGTTCCAAAGGCCAAAGGAGTATGATTTGTAAAAGAAAAAAAAAACCAGACTAACTAGCCCAAAGTGTGGGCCTAAGCAGCCTAAACATCTCTATGCATACTATGTTATCTATTGTTATTTTTCTAAGCATGAGGGGTCTGATATGCTGTATGACTGAATTAGAAGTCAGGAGGCATAGAATCCAATCTCAGTAATCCTGCTTTGTGGCTGAAGTCACAACTAGCCTCTTGCTACACCTGTAACATGGGTGGGGTGATGAGGGGGTTAATGGAAAGTACTAGAACTTCTCCCAGCCCCAAGAGGAAATTCTGTCCCCAATTCTTTGCACAGTCTCTCACAAGACAGACTTTGTGGTCATATTAGAGCTGAGGTGGGTAAGGATTAACATCATCTTCCTTAGAAGTCTCTGTAGAAGGAAGGGAATTACTTCTAGTGTCTCAGCTGTCACGGCCTATTCAGAAAAGCAGATTGAACCATATCTTTTGTTTGGCTTGGAGCCCATGAGTCCTATAGGGAAAACAAGTGAATTCTGTCCATTTTTGGACTTGTGAACTTTCTGAGGGGTACTACTTGGGGGGTCTAAAAGAAGCCAGAATGTAGCCTGAAAGATAAAGTCCTGACTGGAAAACAAGAAAAAGAACAAGAAAAATAACTTGGAGTGAGGAAGGGTGCTGGTAGGGTGAGCCACACTGAGGCAACGTGTGAGTGTGTTATGGTGGAGGCAACGCCTCCCACCCTAGACAAGGCCTACTTTCCAGGTCCCTCCCCAGCTTCATGCCTGTTTCCTGCTCACCCTGTTCCAGGGCAGAGTGGTGCTGTGGCACAGGGGAGAGCAGCAGAGCGCCTGCTGTCTCTGCAGTGGGACTCTGCCAGAGTCCTTAGGAGAAGCACCTGAGGTTGGCCAGTGGCTGGCCCAGGGGAAGAACAGTTCAGCTGGTGGATTTCAGGAGACAAGGTTGCCTTGAGGATGTAGTGCCTTGTGGACAATGAAGAAGTAGTCACAAGGGCAAGACTGTGGAGGACAGGTGCATACTGACATCCCACCCCTCATTCATGACTTCTAGTTGAGTCAGTCCAGCTGGTAGGCCTTTGTACCAGCTGCTAGACCTTTGAGTGACAGCTCTGGACATTCTTTGGACTGCTTAGGAAAAGGACATTCAAGAAAGCCCTGGACTTCCAGCTAGGAAGTAAAAGTGTGTGTGTATGGTGGTGGTCTTACACTAAGTTTTGAGATCCAGGATCTTATTTGTCACATCTTTACTCACTGGCTAGTCTGGCTTGGGATGCACAGATTGTGCTCAGTCTTTCAAATCATGGCATGCTCCTTTACACTGTATTGTCTATGGTAAGTGCTTGTTGCCCATGCAAGAGTCGGCATGAAGTGTTACGGAGCAGGGATACTTAACACATGGGTCACAGACTGCTTGTGGTCCATGACCAGTTAGGAACTGTCCATACAGGGAGGAAAGCTTCATCTGTATTTAGGGACACTTCCCACTGCTCACAGGGCAGCCCAAGCTCTGCCTCGCTCCCAAATCAGCAGCAGCATTAGATTCTCATAATAGCATGAACTTCACTGCGAACTGTACTTTGTGGGACCAAGGTTGCATATTCCTTATGAAAATCCAATGTAATAACAGTAAAAATGAAGCCTACAATGATTGTAACGTGCTTAAATCATGCCCAAATGACTGTTTACCTTCACCCCTGGCTCCACCAACCCAGTCCCTGGTGCTCAAGGGTGGGGGCTGCTTCTTTGGGGGACATTGTCTTGCTCTCGACTAATCATTGTCCACACAGTCTGGCCTCATGATTTCTCCTCCCTATAAGGAAAACCACTTTCTTCATCTTCAGATATTCCTTCAGAATAACACAACTCAGAACATATTATTTTCATTGTAGAAGTGTCATTTTTATTTGAGAAAAGTTAGACAAAGCAAAAGAAGAATTAGAAAATTTCTTCGCTTAGCATGAATTACTGCCCATTTGGTTAAATTCTTATATTTTTCTTTTATGCCTATTTATTCTTTGTACAAACATCAGGTCTACTGCATTTACAAAAATGCTTATACTATTTTGCAGCTCGTTTTTCACTCAACAATACATTGTGAATAATTTTCCATGGATAGAATTAAGATCCTACTTCAGTTACATCTTGCAAATTTCCTTACACTTTTTCTTTGCAATATTCTGGTAATTAAAACTTAAGCTTCATCTTTTCCTTCCATCTCTAAATTTGCTTATTCCAAGAATTCCATTTGTTAAAAATTATGAACAGAAGGACTGAAGGAAGAGAAATCTTTCTTTCCATTTAAGAAACACATAAAAATGTGCTGAATGTATATTTGACATTATCATCTGCTGCACAGATTTCTTTGGCTGGTGTCCACTTTAATTGTCTGCGCCACGTGGCTCTGTAAAACTCTTGGCTGGCCTTCACTGAGAAGATATGGGCAGAGGAGAGCTAAGAACTGGGGAGTGGGGGGAGGGCAGGAGTAACTGACACTTGCTCCTTGTCCAGGAACTGGGGTTCATGTGAATGTCAGGATTAGTTTAGTGAGAACTCATACATTGAGAAGATTTTCTTTGGAAGCAAATTTGTTTTTCTCTTCAAACCAAACAGAATCTAAATGGCCAAATGAAGGTTTTTTTTTGGGGGGGGGGTTGTTGCTGTGCTTTCTGCGGAATATTGTAGGTGTTACATGGCAACAAAAAAGTGTTCTATAGTCAAGCAGATTTGGGAAATGCATTTTAGTTGAATACTTAAAAAAAAAAAAAAGAATACAAGACTTCTCAGGAAATCTAGAGTGCTTATATGCAGTGTGACTGTCCAAGAAAAGGAAATGGTCAAGTTTTCTGAAACTCAAACGCTCATTTTCTTTTGACTCAAGGTGTGTATATGTGAACAGCTTTGGAAATCACTGATGATAGATGTATAATCCTCTATTGATATTAAAGTAGAAAGTGTTCTACTTTCATTGTCCTACTGAAGGTTGAGATTTTACCATGTAACTTGTTGTTCTGGGGGGTAGTTCTGTCAAAATCTTCCCAAGTAGGAGTGGCAGAAGTCACTCTTGGGGATTTTAAGTGAGAAGCCAAAGTTGAGCTGCTTTGCTGAGCAATCTTGGGGTAGATTTGCTTCTCTTTTCATCCTCCTTGCAAAGTTAGCGTCCTCAAGGTGTTGCATGAGAGATGAAGGATGTGTTTGTAGGTCTTGGTGTCTTCCTTCTCGCCTCCATTTTTCCTATAAATGCTGTCAGGTCAGTTGGTTTTGAAGTTCTCAGACTCTGATGCAGTTCTGGGAGTTTCCCAATTGGAAATTATGTTCTGTTCTTCTTTGCTTAAATAAATTTTACTTGACATGCTTCCTTCTTACATTCCTTGACTGGTTCTCCTTTAGCTGGGCTGTTCTTGGAGTGAGAACCACAAAGCCTTCCTCCCTAAGGCCAGCTAAAGGTTCTCCAGTTGCCCTCCCGCCGCACCTAACCTTCTTGGAGCCAGTGATTTACTGCTGATCTCTGAGGGTTGGGGAATATCTTTAATGAACCTCAGGGACTGGGGCTGCACTTGGAGCTGCCTTCTAACCACAACTATTCTTAGGAAAAAGAAAGAAAAAACACAGAAAAGTAAGACCCCAGAAGAGGACTGCTGATGGAAGAATGGTGGGTGTTTAAACAAAAGGAGGTAGGGCAGCATTCCTAGCCATCTATAAATTAAAACAAACAAAGGAAAATCATATCCAACTGCAGTCAATTGCTCCTGTAAGAGAAGGAGGGCAATTGAAAGAGGTTTATGTATTTTGGCGGTGAACAGTGTATGTGTGGGAGTTTAAAAGCATAGAATAACATGACCAGGACCCAGATCCAGAGGCTGAGCAGCTCTGGCTTCCTCACTTTGTCTAGCGAGTGCACCTCGAGCCAATTTTCTTTTTCCTCCTTCTTTATCCCTGTTTAATTCTCCCACGACTGAGGCACCGGGAGTGCTGAAAAAAGGGCTGCCCATGTCC
Source organism: Ctenomys sociabilis (assembly GCA_004027165.1). Classification (NCBI taxonomy): domain Eukaryota; kingdom Metazoa; phylum Chordata; class Mammalia; order Rodentia; family Ctenomyidae; genus Ctenomys; species Ctenomys sociabilis. The sequence continues at coordinate 25,513 of PVKA01003384.1, forward strand.
GTGATAACAACTTATGTTTTCACAGCGAGGGCACTTTCAAAGCAGGGGCATATATTGTTTTCTGTCTTATTCTTGAACCAAATCTGTGAGCCAGGATAGAGTTTATTCTCATTTTATAGGTGAGAAACTGAAATGGAAACATTCAGAAATCTGCCTGAGGTTACCGTGTAGCCAGGAGCCCAAGGTTTCCTCTTCTGCTACCTTCCGGGTTGTGCTGGCCTTTTAGGTTTTGATTTCTCAAATGAATAGAACCAACCTTTAATCGAAATACTCTCTTGCTGTGGGTTGTGCTTATTAGGAAATCTTGTCATCTTTTAGCACAGGGCTTGAGTTGGGATTGTGGAGAGAAACGGTCATCACCCAAAAGAGAAAAAGAAAGGGGTGATTTGGAGTTTGCTACTGCAGGGAGTGAGCCACCAGCACTCGTGTTTGGCAGAGACTCCAGGAAGACAGAGGAACAGGAAAGCCTTTGCACGGCCTGCTGGGAGGCTGCTAGCCTGGGAAGTTGTGAGTGAATAACTAGAATGGGCATCCTATGATTAGTGAGGGGTGCTTCTTTGGCTTTTTATAGTTGATCCAAAGTTGGACATTGGAACAATTAGAGAAGCTGTTAGTTATTCATCAAGCCTTGCCATTTTAGCTTGGGTTGGTAACTGTAGATGGCCAAACTGGCTTCCTAGTGTTTAAAATCTGTTGTAGAAGTCATAGACTTGGACCAGTCACCCCCCACCAGGCCCAACCCATCAATGTGATTTAATCATATTAACTGAGCATTGTGGGTTGCAGGAGGCCTTGTAACCAATTGACTAATTAAGCTATAATTTGCTAATTAGTTGATGGACTGAGCTATAGCAAATTAAGTTGCTTTCTGTGCCGTGCCTCCATTTTTTTCCTATAAATGCTGTCAGATCAATTGGTTGAAGTTCTTAGAATCTGATGTAGCTCTGGGAGCTTCCTGATTGGGAATTATGCTTTGTTTTGCTCTTCTTTGCTTTCATAAATTTTACTTGACATACTTTAATACTGGATGATTGCTGTAAATAGCAGTTAGCTTCCTGGGCTTATTGCTATGGGCCGTGCCCCCACACTTCTGTCTTTATGTAGTGCATTGCCTGGCCATTGTTCATCCATACATTAACTCGTGGAGGATAGAGTGAGGTGAAAGAAGGGCAGATGTGGGAGGTGGATGGACCTGAGGTATCTGACCCGAGCTTTTGGCTAGACACTCACTATTGGGTGTTACCAGGAAAGAGAAAGAAGATAGGAACTAGTCCTATAGTATTGGTATTCTCTCTAGGGCCTAATTGTATTTTGTTTGATATTATTAATTCCTGCCATTTGAGAATGGCTTTAATGACATACTATTGCTCATTATTTCCAAAGTAGTGAACTTTCGGGCATCATTAACAGATGTGGATGTCATTTGACTGTGGATGCTTTGGGTATTTCTTCAGTCTGGGTCCTTGGAGAGACTTAGGGGGTGGGATGTTACAGGGAATTGAATCCAGGACGCTGGTGTCAAACTAAATCCCAAGACTATTTATTATTTTGACATAGGATCTTGCTTAGTCAGTAAGTCGTGCAGGTTGGCCTTGAACATGTGAGCCTCCTGCCTTAGCTTCCCAGAGCATTGGGATTACAGGAATGTGTCACCATGCCAGACTAACAGAGTCTGTTTTGACTGATGGAAACAGAGAAGGCTTCTTAAGGGAGATAATATAAAAAAAACTTTGAAGAACGGATAGTTTTTTGGGCAAATTAAAAAAATACACTTGAAAATGGAAAGGGCAGGGAAATAGGACCAATATGAGCAAATGTAGGGATCGCCAGTGTTCCTAGAACAGCACGTAGCATGGTATAAGGATGAGGATAAAACAGGTAAGACTCGGAATGCAACTCTTAGGAGCTTGATTTTCATTGGTTAGGAAGCTTTCATGCGCTGAACAGGAGACATGATCAGGGCTGGGCTGGGGATGAGCCTCAGTAGTCAATGCTTTCTGAGTGTGTGTAGGGCCTGGGTTTGATCTCTAACAACACACACACCACACAAACAGAGTAATGCAGTATGTTACCATTTTGTGTTATATCTAAGTGTCCTTAGGTATGAACATCTAAGAGGCTTAGGAAGGTTATTAGTGCAAAAGGGCATGTGATGACTTTGAAATAGAACAGGTTGCAAGTGGGAGGACTAGACTTTTAAGTGCATTCAACTATGAAGATGGAAGATAAATAGAAATCATCCTGTCTTCTGGAAGGAAGTTGATAATCTGCTCCAAATGAAATATTTTGGAGAGTAGCTACCTTTCATATGAGTACAGATCATGAATCTATCCCAGATCTTACAAGGAGTTTCTGAAGTTGTTCGCAGATTTAGTCACAGTCCCAGAAAGAATCATTAGTAGCCAATTTTATTTTATTTTTTTTTTTGGTACCAGGAGTCAAATCGAGGACCTCACGCTTGCCAGGCAGGCGCTTATGCCACTGGACTATTTTCCCGGCCCCAGTAGCCACTTCTAATTCTAACATGCAGCCGACAGCAATGAGGAAGGAAAGACTGTAAGTAGTAACTCAGGAAACAGAGAGAGACAGCTTCATTCATCTGGAAGATAGCAAGACAGAAAGTTATTGTTGCATCATAGATAGATGAGAAAAGGAAGTTACTCTGTCATAATGTACCCTTTATGACTTGCTCTATGAAGTAAGTCCTGTAGAAATAATCAGATTAATTTTCAAAGAAATATGCATGTGAATGTTCTTCATCTGTAATGGTGAAAAATGGACACAACAAGAAATAATTGCATTAGCTATATCTAAACCCTGGCATATTATGCAGCCTTAACTATGATGATGTGATTATATGCTGACTTAGAAAGGTAGCCATGATGTACTGTGAAATATAAAGGAGAAAACTGTAGATGTTATCACTTTTGAGTTTTATAACTATACAAATGTCCTTATATATGAACATCTAAAAGGCCACATAACAAATGCTAATATATTTTTATCTAGGCTTCTTGATACAGGTTTGTCTTCTTTACATTTTCCAATTTTTCTTTTTTACCCTGGGGAAAAAAAGATTATTTATTTAGCTAGTTTTTGTACTGGGGATTGAACTAGGGATCCTGTGGCTGACAAGCAGATGCTTGTGCCACTGAGCTATATTCCCTGCCCCCAAGAAATTTTTTTTTTCAGAACTGGGGGTTGAACTCAGACCTTTATGCTTGCCAGGCAAGTACTTATTCTACTAAGCCATCTCCCCAGCCCCAAGAAACTTGTTTTTAAAAGTTTACTTCTTAAGAAGAAATGCACAACAGCTGGGATTTGATCCCAGGCCTACCACGCCGGCCCGTCCCTCAGGCTCTGAGCCAATGATTGAGACTGCGCATGGTGGTGCACGCCTGTAATCCCAGCACTTGGGAAGCTGAAAATGAGAGAATCACTATGGGTCTGTTTTACATAGTGAGACCCTGTAAACTCTGTAGATCCTGTCCTAAAAACAAAAAAGAAATAAAAGAAAAAAAAAGAAAGAAATGCAGGTAGGCATGATGGTATATGCCTCTAGTATCAGCATTCAGAGAGTCTCAGGCTGAAGATCACAAGTTGAAGTTCTATCTGGGCAAATAAAGAAAAAGAAAAATGATACACCTGGGGATGTGGTTCAGTGGAAGGGCCCTGGGTTCAATCCTCAGTATTGAAAAAATAAAAAAAGATAGAATAGTAGCCCTTGCCTCCAATACCTGAGGTTCTGAGTTCAATCCCCTGTACCCCTTATTCTGTTAATACAAAAAGAGGGAGATGGAAGATTTGACCTTCCTGGAACTTCCTTGGAATGAAGAGCAATTATACTTACTCTTTTTTAAATAAATGTACATATTCATTGATACAATATCAACTTATGTAACTTATTGATATTTGTATATGTGTGTTTAGGGTCCAGTAGCTTAATACATACATCTATTTATATAAAGGTATAAATATGTATACTTATAATGTAGGAAGTATTCTTTTCTAAGGTAGTTAAATACCTTTTTTGTCAGAAGACTTAGAGACTCTGCATAATGGTGCATTTTTTTCCTTTTAGACGTTCTTTCCTTTCCAAGAGGGGAAAAACCACTGCCTTAGCCCTGGATCTTTCAATCAAGCCTAGGAGGGTGGTTGCATAGCAACTGCTGTTGGTGCAAATGACTAGTACTGGTTTTCTGGGGAATGATATTAATTTGTGCAATAAAATGGTGAACTCAGTTATTTTGCTGGTTACAATAAGATAAAAGAGCTTTATGGGCTGTGACTTTTTAGAATCCCTTTGAAAAGAGTCAGTAGGATAAGAGGCATTTAGGTTGTTCCACTAGAGATAGTAGACTGAATACAGGGCTGCAGTGGACACTGAAGTACAACCATGCAAATTCTTCAAAAAATGAATCTTTTCCTTTCTTTTCTTCAGTTTTGACTGGGCTCTTACCTACCAGGCCCTAAACTAGTCACTAGGGGCACAGTAAGGACAACACACAATTTCTCCACCTGGGAGCTTGTACTTTGTTAGGGAAGAAAAAAGCAAAAGCTGGTAACTAAGTGATGGACATAGGTACCAAGGTGTTAGTGGACACAGAGAAAGAGTATCTAAGGTCACCTGGGAATCAATCTGCAGTCTTGTCTTGGGCAGTGACTGTGCTGTGGCACTGGGGTGCAAAACTGAGTGAGAATTGGCTCTCAGCCATAAACATTTTATACTGTGACCGGAGAATCAACTAGGAACAATCTAATACAATGTTCTAAGTACTTGACTGGAACAAAATTAAAGTAGAAAAGCATAGAGGTGGAGATTAATGAGTGATCCTATGCCTATTTAACATTCCAGTGTTTACTAAGCCTTTAAAACACACTAGCTCATTTGATGTTTATGAATGGGAAGGGTTTAATCTCTTTTATTGAAGGAACTGTGGTGCGGAGGCATTGTGATTTATCAAAGGGTGTTGATGTCTTAGTCCTCTTGAGCTGTTATAATGAAAGAGATTGGGTAGCTCAAACAGCAGAAATATGTCTTTCTCATAGTTCTGGGGGCTAAAAGTCACAGGTCAAGGTCTGACAGAGCTGGTTCCCGGTGAGCGATGACTTGCTATTGGTGGCTCTTGTTGGGTACTCAGAGGGCCAGGATGGGATGGAGGAGGGTAGGGTAGGATGGAGAGAGAAAGAGAGAGAGAGAGAGAGAGAGAGAGAGAGAGAGAGAGAGAGAGAGAATGAGCTATCTGAGACCTCTTCTTATGAGGACACTAATCCTGTCCAACCAGGGCCTCACATTTATGACTGCATTGAATCTTAATTTTGCTTAGTTACTTTTTTACTCATTGCTGGGACAAATACCCGACACTCAAAATGAAAGAAAGAAAAGTTTATTTAGCTCACCGTTTGTGGAGGTTTCAGTTCATACTCTGCTGGCTCCAACACAAAGGACAGCGGTTTGTGTCAGCAGAAAACAATGAAGAACAGAGGAGAGCAAAGGGGGTGGGGGCGCAGCTGCGAAAATCAAGCTCCTCGGAAGACCGAAGACTGCGACTTCTCCAAGGAAGTGGGGCAGGGCAGCCAGGAAGCCTTCCTCAACTCCTTTATATGCACGTTTTGTGCCAAGTCACTCTGGAACATCCCACGCCCCTAGGTTACCCCATTGCTGGCCCAATAGCACTCCAGGGTGGAACCAACCGCGCCCCAGGTTGGGCCCTGCCTTCCGGCCCCACACCGGTAATTGCTGGAGCTGATTCAGCCAATGTATCAACTATCACAGGAGGGGTAAGGCTTCAACATCAAAATGGTACACAAACATTCAGTTCATGATAGTTCGACTGCAAATGGAGGGGTCTTAGCTTCCGAACTGCAAGCAGACGTCCTTGTGTGCATATTTCCTAAATCGCATTAGCTCTTCTAAGAGGTATTTTCATTTTTCAGTATGAAAAAATTTAGTGACTTTCTTACTACCCCAAAGACACACAAAAGCAGCTCTGACATTGTTCTCCTTCTCCAAACTTGTCTTCAGGGCTTACTGAAATGCAGGTCCTCGTGCAGTGCTCCTGGAAGGCAGGGCACGGTCCATCAGTATCCAGCTGGGCTTGTCACTAGCACTCTTCGGCTTGAAAGAGGAGATGGGAGGGTGGAAACTGCATCACCATTTGAGGATGGTGTCTGGGATACTAAAATGTGTCCCAGAGGCTAGTTCTGTTTAAAAAGAATAGGATATGGGGAAGTACCAACTGGGGCCCCTCTCCTGTCCCTCTCTTGGACAGGAGCTTTCTTTCCCTCAATAAATCTATTCTGCTCATTAAAAAAAAGGATACCTTGGGCAGATCCCCCTTGCTTCATTTGTGAGAAGATCACAGCCTGCTCCAGGACCATTTAGAGCAGGAGAAAGGGGATGATGGTAGCAATGAGGACTACAGAGCTGGGAAGCTATAGCCAGTTATTATGGTTGTAGCCACTCCTCTAGAATGAGATTTTTGCTTCTCGTCTTGTTCTCCCTTTCAAAGACAACAGGGTACTTCCTCCCCACTTGTATAGGACTGGTGTACCTCTTCCCTGTCCTGCCCACATGTATGGGATTGGTGTACCCCTTCTGGTCCTCCCCATGTGTGTAGGACTGGTGTATCCCTTCCTGACCTCCTCCTGCCTCGTGATCTCCAATCTCAGTTGCATCTTCAGATGACTAGGGAAAAATTCAAATCGTATGAGCCATCTATGCCTCAGAGATTCAGAGTCAGCTGGAATGGGGCTCATGACCTTTGCGGTATGCTCCCCAAGTGATTTCACTCTGTGGCCCAAGGTGAAAATTGGATACATTCCCTAGGTCCCACTTTAAGGGCCCGGGGGACCAACTGGGACGCATAGGCTCTTGACCGTCTCCTCCAATTTGATTTTCTCAAGAACTGTGGAAGACACAGGCATGAGGACTTTTTCAGGGAAACCTGTGCAAAGCCTATGCATTGGGAAGTGTTAGTAGGCAGGAGGTACAGGTAAAAGAAAGGCTAGGCGTGGTATGAAGAAATCAGGAAGGGATGATTTTGTTCTCTTGTTTTGAGCAGTCATGTTTTTGCTCATTAATTCATTGAAAAAAATCATTGCTAAATGGCTGCATGTGCCAAGTACTATACTTGGTGCTGTTTTAAGAGCTGGGCCTAGGCCTGAGACAGGTGGGCAGTGGTGTAACATGGGGAAGGTCAGCCCTCTGGGGCTCAGCTATGGGTAGTGGTCAGTGTGTATGGTTAGAATTTATGGCACTAGATAAGACATGACCAAGCACAGTTTTCTTTGCCTATATGACTCATATACTGAAAGAGTAAAACCAATTTGTTCGGTTTTTTTTTTTTTTTTTGGCAGAACCGGGGATTGAACTCAGACCCTTGTGCTTGCCAGGAAAGCACTTTTTCTACAGAGCCATCTCCCCAGACCCCAAACCAATTTTTTTTAAAACTAATTTGTCTTAATTTGTAATCCTTTGGGATGAAAAGGTATGCAAACTGTAGAAGGGGGTAGTTATAGCAGATGAAACTATGGCTTGGTGAACAGGAAGAGAGAACACATAGCTTGAGAGTCATGAATTCCATTCTGGCAAGACTGACTGCTATGACACCCACAGATGTCCATCCATCTCTGTGTAGGGACATTCCATTCAACAAAGCCAATTGAGATCTCACATTTTAGAGATGTTTCAAATATTATTCCTGAGGCATTTCCATTGTTTCCTTTTAATTCAAGTAGGTTTTTATTTAAGACTCAGAGGTCATAAGTTTTATGTCCTTGAACTTGATTTAAAACATAGCCATTACAGATAGTAAACAGGGGTCTCATTTTCTTGTTAAAATAGTTCAGGACATTGTGGTGAGGAACTGAGCTTGGCAGCTGGATGCAATGGAAAGAGCGTGGTCTTGTGGGTTGAACAGGTCCAAATGTGAATCCTGGTTCTGTCATTTACTTAGGATCTCAGGCCTACTTACTTAACCATTTGAGTCTCTGTATCTTCACCCTGGAGATGACGATGGCAATGTGCAAGAGCACGCAGCATGCCTGAGGCAGTGCCTTGCACGCACTTATCTTTGCTAAACATTTATATATTATATATCTTCTTCTATATTTTCTAATAGCATGACACATCCACCTAGAGTCTTAGGGCTTAGAGTTACAGAAGTGTACAGCACATAAGAGATTTTACTTAAAATTATATCTAGGAAAATGAAACCTCATAATGTCTAATGTGAGTTATGAATGTATCTGTCGAGAAATCGCATGTTGTTAGACATGTACTTACTCCTGATTTTGTATTTTTGTCCATTATTGATTGCTAGGTGGTCACAATGGTTTTTTATTGAAATAATAAGAAAAACAAGAATAGTTGTCCATAAAGCCTGGATTTTTTCATTTATGCTATCTTATTCTCAAAATAACTGTGAAAGTTAGGTGTTATCAACTATATTGATAAATAAGGAAAGTAAAGAATAGGTAGGTTAACCGTATTTCCCAAAGTTACACAGCTAGTGGCAAAAAAAGGATTCCAAATCAAGGGTCCTCAGTAATCACTGATGTTGTTATTATGGCTATTCCATTAAGGATACTATTTCCTGACTCAACTAAATCATGAGATTAGCATTCCAAGACCAATGTGCTGAAGACTTGTTGAATTAATGAGTATGTAGAATCTGCAAGCAATTAGGGAGTGCTTAGCTGTTTAGGAGGACTATTTCCTGAGAAGGGATTTGAGCAAAGATGTGGGATCTTAAAGAACTCAGGAGTCTTTTGTCAGCGACAGCTACCATGCAAATACATGTTAATAATTTTAACATTTGCCTTATAATTTATTGAATGGATAATTCTTTCACTGTTTTGTCTTTCTTGGACATATTGGGTAACAGCAATTTTTCCTTATCATCTTCTGAATCCTTTCCCGAAAGCTTGTGTTTTTGTTTGCTTGACAAGTTTATCTTCTGGGTTACATGTGTACTATTTTGACATTTATATCCTAATGACAGGCAAGTTTTAAGATCTGGAGTAGGGCTAAAATTCACCTGTAGCGGCTATGTTGCTCAAAAAATACAATGTACACTTTATACAATGATGAGATTCTTGGTAACTCTTCTGCAACCAGATTAATGATTCCAACAATGGATCTTTAATATGCATGAACTTAATTCCTGTTAGGAGAACATGATTCCTTTAGGTCTCCTTTCCTACTACCTTCCATAATTTAATCTGTTTTCTGAATCTGGAGTTGGTCATGTTTTCTTCATTTACATGCATTTATCCAGGACAAAATGTGGTTAGAGTGATGACATAGAGAGGAAATTCAGGGCTCTTGACTCAGAGCCAGAGGCTTGTATAAACATTCCTGCAATTTTGGGGTTGGGGAAGGTCCCTGAACTTGTCCCCTCAAAATGTCAGGCGCTTGCTTCATTTCCATAAAAGACTGCACTTAGAAAATACAACCTTGGTGATTAAAAAACACCAAATAAACAGCCTAGCAATCATTACACTGACATCGGGAATGTTTTGGTCTTTTAAAATTAGGCAGATCGTGTTGAAAGGTTATGGCAGTACTGACAAAGGAACAATGGCTGGAAAGTAGATCTTAATAGTACTTTATTGAGGCAAGCAAATAAAACCCAACAGTGGAGTATGGAAAAATACTATTAAAAGCACAGCAGCACAAAATTCACAGAGCTTCATAGAAACACAACCAAACCTGGATCGAGCCCTCCTGCCTTACACAATTCCAGAAAAGACTCAGCAAGGATCTGAATAAAAAAGCCGTAGCCATGAGGAACTGACAAGGCCAGACCTCCTGGAGTCCTCACATTTCTGGTTTCCCATTAGCTTTTATTTCTCATCTCAAGCTGTGGGATTGGGCAATAGCATAGTACAACCTTCAGAAGGACTGAGGGAAGAAGCAAGGCCATGTCTCCTGCTCATAATCCTCCACTTTTGACCACAATGTGAGCGTTGGGAGGCATGAGGGCAAAAGAAGGCTGAAGCAGGAGTCTTGGCCTTGGATCCCTTTTAGGGAGTTTTGCATAAAGGTATTTACTTTTGGAAGATAATGTTAGCTCAATTATTTCCTATGGAAACTGGAAAATAAACACCCACTTGAAACAAAACATGAGCACAGGCTTAGTTTTTATTTGTACCTTTTCCCTAACCAGAGAGTGAGAAAGGTCTGTGTGTGTGTGTGTGTGTGTGTGTGTGTGTGTGTGTTTATATTCCCTGTGGCTACATTCTTGGTTTTCTTCCATTTATTTCATGCTTGCTGCTTAGCAGAAATGGATGGATGGGTTTTGACCAAGGAAAGGCAATTTGCCCATTATCTGCCCGTGACAGGGCTCGCCAGTGGGTAGGCCGCCCACAAGCTCAGGTTGTCTTGTCAACACACCAATGTAGCAAGATTGATGTTTCTGAGCTAGAATAATTTTACAAAGTCTTCTTTGGGCCAGCTACCTGTCTAGTGTCATGTCTTATATAATGTATAGCATGGACCTTCACTGGAAAAACGGCCTTGCCCTGGTGGAGTGGTGCCCCTGCCCCAACATGAGTGAGCTGAAAGGGCTGGACAAGCTCTGTCTGCTCCCATTGAACAAGCAGACCTACATTGTCAGGGGGAGTGAACAGAGCCACACCAGAGAAGCAGTGCCAGCCTCTAAGAGTGAACAGCCCTGAGCTAGAGAGGCAACCCCCTTCCCCCATGTAAGCCAACAACCTGGAGCTGAGGGAGTGAGGACCACATGGGGGGGGTGCACAGCAAAGGCAAGGGATAACCAGCCCTCCTGCTCCTGGACAAGGGTGACACTTGGGGAGAAAAAGGAGTGATCAGATCCTATGACCGAGGCCAGTAAATTCAGCCACCCACTTGAACCCTGCCCTAGAGCCTGGATCCAGCAGAGAACAGAGGGCAGATCGTGTTCTCCACACCTTGGCTTGGATGGTGACCACACCTAGGGACAAGGAACAGAGGAGCCTCTACTGCAAGACAGATACCTCAAAAACCCATAGGCCCTAAAACTAGGCAGAAACTGGCTGGATCCCCAAACTGCAGAGCTTAGAAAGAAAGCACTCATTCAATAATAAGGAATTTTCTTTTGACTAAATCTCCTTTTCCTTTCCTGCTTTTTCTCTTCCTTTTCCTCTTTATATTGTAGCCTGCTTTTATTCTGTTTATCTTTTCCTTCTTTTTTTGCCCATTCTTGTTAATGACTGGTCTCCATCACTACTGATTTTCTCTTACACCTTGATAGGACCCCTCATATCTTACTTTTCTCTCCTAATATCTCCTTGATAATTTTTTCAAATTGTAGTCTTTTTCTTCTCTAGTTTTCCACTCCACCTTTACTACTATTGCTATAACTACTAAGCCTTGTGAATCTCTAGTTAAATTTATGAAATTGCTGTTGAATAGTGTATAATTGTAAAGGTCAAGTTGGGCAGGGGACATAATTCAGTGGCATAAGCACCTGCCTGGCAAGCGTAAGGTCCTGAATTTAATACCTAGTACTGAAAAAAAAAAAAGTGTTACTTCATAGGGAAGGCCAAATACCTCAGCAGATTAAAGTGCCTGCAAGCAGGCCTAGGGGCTGGGAGTTTGATCCCTGGGCCTGTCACACTGGCCACACCCCAGGGCACAATTAGATGGCAATTGAGACTGAGCGTGGTGGAAGTGCGTGCCTGTAATCCCAGCTCTTGGGAGGCTGTAAACAGGCGGTTCACTGTGAGTCCAGTCTAGTAGTGAGACCCTGAACACCCTGTAGACCCTTCCCTAAGATACAGAAAAGAAGGTAAAGTTAATATATTTAGTATGTATTTACTGTAAGTCAATATTTTGTTTATCTTAGTGTTCATACTATAATTATAGATCCTGCCCCCATAGAAGCCTTTCTGCAAGAAAGAGGACTTTCAGACACAGGATGGTTTTTTAATCCTAGGCCCCAAAACATCTACTTATACTATATATAGATTTTTTTTATTGAGAATATTAAAAGTTCTATCAAACACATGGGTAGCAGAAGCAACCACTGTGAAGTCAGAATGGATCTCACAGCTCCTAGATGACACAAAGAAGGGTAACTTAAGATCAGTTGAAATTAATGAAAAATCACAAGATAGTATAAATAGTGTATGAAAAAAACCCTGCTTACTGATACAAGAGCAGAAAACTTTCCAAATAAAGTAAAATAATTTGACATACAGTAAGTGGATATATAGAGCCTCAAATAGTCCAGATCAGAAAAGAATCTCCCCACAGCATACTTTAATGCAAATTTTAGAAGTCCAACAGAAGAATAGAATGTTAAAAGTCATTAGAAAAAAACAATGTATCATTTACAAAAATAATCCATTAGAATTATAGCAGACATCTCAAAAGGTCAGGAGAGCTTTGAGTGAAGTATTTCAAGCCTAAAAAGAAAATTTCAAACCCAGGCTGACATATCTTGCAAAAACATCTTAAAAAATTGATGGAGAAATTATATACCTTCATGATAAAAGGCACCTAGAGAAACTCATGACCACCAGATTAGCTCTGCAAAACAAAAAGCAAACAACAAAAGACAAACAAAAAACCAAAAATATAACTCAAGGATATCTTGGCATGTAACAGTGAAGTTAAGGATGACAGAAGTTCTAACACAGTGAGTGTTCCATGTAAACAGTTAACTAGAAGGGAAAGGTAGGAATCAGCAATAGGTAAATAAGGTAATGATGTAAGTCAAACCTATAAGCAATAACTCATAATATGAATGATCTAAATTCCTCAGTCAAAAGATACAGACTGGTTGAATGGGTCAGGAAACAAAATCTAATTGTGATGGCATCTGGGTAGGTGGCTCAGTGGAATAAAAACTTCCCTGGCAAGCCCAAGGGCCTGAGTTCAATCCCCAATTCTGCAAAAAAAAAAAAAAAAATCAAGCGGTATGTATACAACAAACACATGTAAGCCTCTCCATCCCACAGACTTAGCATCAAAGGATGGAGTATCATATTTCAGACAATAGGACCCCCCAAAAAAGTAGGAATAATTGTCTTTTTTTAAAGTGGTTTTCAACTCAAAATTGATCAGAACAGGCAAAGAAAGTCACTACATATTGATTAAGGAAACAATCCAAAAGGAAAAAGATATTAACATATATGCACTGATTAATGGTGCACTCAGTTTCATAAAACAAATGCTACTGAACACAAAAGATCAGATAAACATTACACTATTAAAGCATGGGAGTTTGACACCCTAGTATAAACAAAAGAAATGTGTTAGTTGAACCAAACCTCCAAAACAAATGGATTTAATAGCTATCTTCAGAGTGCTCCACCCAACAACAGAATAACCCATTCTTTTTCAGCAGCACATGGAACTTTCTCCAAAATAGACCATATATTAACCAATTTAACTAGTTTTAAGTAAATATAAAAAATTAAATTATACCACAGATGTTATCAGATCATAGTGCAATTAAGTTAGCTTTCAACAACAAAAGAGAATACAGAAATTATGCAAACACATGGAAACTAAACAATGCACTCTTTACTAATCAATGAGTTACAAAAGATATAAAAGATAAAGTAAAACAGTTTCCAGAACTACATACCAGTACAGCATATCTGAATTTACAGGATACCATGAAAGCAGAAATCAATGAAGCTAAGACCAAAAAGTAAAGCAGGACAAATAAACAATGAATTGAAGAGTTCTTCATAAGATTAAACAAGCTAGGCAAACTCTTACCCAATCAACCCAGAGAAGGAGAGAAAAGATTCAAATCAGTGCAATTAGGAATGTAAAAAGTGAAATAACATTAGATACTGTCTCAGTTACTTTTCTGTCATTTCTGTGACAAAATACCTGACACCCAAAATGAAAGGAGAAAAGATTGATTTAGCTCAGAGTTAACAGGGTTTTCAGAACATACTCAGCTGGCTCCAGGGCAGAGTGACATGTGAAAGGGGCCAGAAGTTCATGGTGATGGAAAACAGCAAAGCAGCAAGAGCAAAAGGGAGTGGCAGCAGTAACAATGGCTGCAGAGACCAAGTCTGTCTCCCTTGTCTCCCTTAAGTTGCATCCAGACTATCTGCCCAAGGTTTGGTGTAGTGCTCACACCCATAATCCCAGTAGCACTCACACCCATAATCCCAGAAGCACTCACATCCATAATCCCAGTAGCCCTGACACCCATACTTGCAGTGCTGGATCATGAATTAATTGCAAACTTTAGAAGTCTACTCCATGAGTTACATGAGGCTTTGGGGGACATGAGATTTTTGGGGGGATAACCAGACACAAACCATAATATTCTGCCCCTGCCCCCACCAAAGATTCATGTACATCCCTTTATGAAGAAGAGATTAGTCCATCTTTAGGAGTTGCCGAAGTCATAACAGTTTTGGCATTGCTGAAAAGTCCAAGTCCCAAGTCTCCTCAGAGATCTAAGGCAAACTCTTAGCTATGAGCCTCTGTACAAATGAAAAGTTAAACGCTTTCAACATTCAATGGCAAAAGAAAAATATTACCATTCCAAAAGGTACAAACAACAGTACACAAAGCACTGGGACAAGGGCAAGTTTAAAATCCAGCAGGGCAAACATTAAGTCCTGCAGTTAATGTTTGTGAAATATTCAAAACAATCTGTGGCAATTTTTGAGCTCCATGTGGCTCCCCCTGATGGCACTTCTGGCGGTTGTTCTCATGGTTTCTCTCTTGGGCTGGCTTTGCTCCCTTCTTGCAGTTGCCCTTAGATGATCCATGTTCCTGGCTTTCCAAACTTCTGGGGTTTCCACTGCACATTAAACTTCTCACTGTCTGCTTTACACACTACCCTCTGAGTGGCACACTGCCTGCCCTAACAGGCCTTCAGAAATTGAGGTGGAAGCCTTCTTAACTTCAGAACTCTTGAATTTGCCTGCACCTAAAACCAATGCCACATGGAAGATGCCAAAGTCTGCTGCCAGCTGAAGCAGTAGCCAGGCTTTATTCCCTCTTGGCTGTAGAGTTCAAGTGCCTGGATCACTGATCACTTGGTCCCTGATTCCCAGAAACAAATTCTCCATGCTGGCACCATTCGGGAATATGATGCGGCCACCACTGCCATTGGAACATGGCCCTCTGTGGCTTTCTCTCCAAGGCAAAGTCCCTTACCCTTGCAATTCTGAGGCCTGAAAAGGGCAGAGACATACTTCCTGTGGTGCCCTCAGGCTATCATTTTCATTTTCTTCTTCCTTCTTGGCAATGGAGATCCTCTCAGCTCAATCTTTGCAGGCCACAGCATTGTTGGTATTTCCTTTCTGGCCAAACTCACAATATCTTAAATTATCCTGCTGGGCTCTTTACTATTGATTCTCAACATATGTCTGACTAAAGGCCCTCAACAATAGCCATACCACTGCTTCAACATTCTACTGCCTTGAAATTTTGTTTCTAAGATTAAGCAGTCTGTTATGCTTAATTTCGGCCTCAGGCAAAATCTCCAGGCATGAGCAAAATGTAGAGAAACTTTATGCCAAGCCAAAACACACATTGACTGGAGTCCAACAACCAATTCATCTTTCTTCCCAGAAGAAACCTCTTAGCGTGGTCTTCACAGGCAGGATTTCTATCAGCATTCTGGTCTTCTGAGCTCTGACCAGATTTTCCCATACAAAAAACCAAAGTTATTCCAGTGCTTCTCTTGTAGATGACATCTCTGAACCCTTCCTATCTCTTCTTATAAGGCATTCCCAAAAGCTCTTAATCCACATGGTTTAATCACAGCAATGACCCTACTTCTTAGTACCAGATTCTGTCTTGGTTACTTTTCTCTTGTTGCTGGGACAAAATACCCGACACCCAAAATGAATTCAGGAAAGTTTTATTTAGCTCGGAGTTAGTGGAGATTTCAGTCCATAATCAGTGGCTCCAGGGCAGAGTGGCACATGGCAGAGGGTAGCAGTTCATGGTGGTGGAAAACAGCAAAATAGCAAGCTCAAATGAGAGGGGTAATGGCCACAATGGCTACAGAGAGCAAGCCTGTCTCCCATTTGTTGCATTTAGGCTATCTGTCCCAGCTTGGTGCAGCACTCACACCCATAATTCAAATAGCTCTCACACCCATAACCCCAGCACTGGATCAGGAATTAATCACAAATTCTAGGGGCTGGGGAGAAGGCTCAGTAGAATAAGCACTTCCATGTCAAGCACAAGGGCCTGAGTTCAATCCCTAGTTCCACAAAAAGAAAAAAAAAAAAAAATCACAAATTCTAGAAGTCTCCCCCTGACTTACATGAGGCTTTAGGGGGACAATTAGACATAAACCATAAGAGACACTGCCAAAATAAAAATCACTGTTGCAAACTTATACTCCAATAATTTGGAGAATTCAGAAGAAATGTATAGACTGCTTGATATCTATGATTTTCAAAACTGAACCAAGAAGAGGTAAAATCCTGAAAATCTAATAACAAACAATGAAGTAGAAGCAATAAAAAATAACTCTGGTCTGGGTAAGTTCAGTGTTGAATTTTACAAAACTTCTCAAGATTTTTGAGGAAATGGAAATGGAAAAGAGTACTTTCAAGGTCACTCCTGGAAGCCACCATTTACTCTGATTCAAAGCCAAACAAGGCCCCACCCAAAAAAGATAACTGTAAAATGATCTCTTTGATAAATATAGATATAAAATTCTCAACAAGGTAGTGGAAAATAATGCAGTGAATCATGAAAAAGATGACACACAACGGCTGAAGCAAGCTTTATTCCAGGGGCACAAAGATGGCTAAACATATGCAAATTAAGAAATGTTGTACACCACATAAACAGAATCAAGGACAAAAATCACATAATCATCTTAATAGACAAAGAAAAGACCTTTGACAGAGTCTAACATCCTTTCATGATAAAAACTATGAAGGAAAGAGATAAAAGACTTTATCTCAATCTGATAAAAGCCATTTATGACAAAACTACTGCCAACATCGTATTAAACAGAGAAAAATGAAAAACTTTTTGGCTTGGTTACCCTTCTCATTGTGGAAACAAAATACTGCACACTCAAAGTTAAAGGAAGAGAGCTTTATTGTAGTTTGCTGTTTGCAGAGGTTTTGGTTCATAGTTTGCTGACTCTAAGGCATAGCAGAGAGGAATCATAGAGGAGAAACTGTGCATGGCAGGCAGAAGGCAGCAAGCAGTGAAGTAGCAAAGCAGCAAGTGACACTCAGTGATCCTCTTTCTGTCCCTCATATTCTATCCAGGCTACCTCTCATTAGGATGGGTACCATTCTCACCCAGGGTGGGGCTCCCTTACCTCCAGCACCACACTATGGATCAATCTTAGCATCATATCCTTAATCCTAGCACTGCACACTAGATCTAGATACCTTTGAAAATCCCCACGTATGACCACATGAAGCTTTGCAGGGTCACCTAGACATAAGCCATAACATTGCCCTTTTAAAATGAGAAGCAAGACAAAAATGTTCACTGTTGTTCAACATAGTACCTGAAACATTACTAAAACCAATTAAGGAATAAAAAGAAATTAAAAAAGATAGTCATAGGAAAGGCAGAAGTCAAATTATTACTTGAAGATGATGTGATTCTCTGCACAGAAGATCCCTCAAGAAGCCTCCAAAAGGATCTTAGATTAAAAACCAAACTCAGTAATGTAGGAGGATACAAATCAACATAAAAGTAGTGTTCCTGTATATTAATAATGAACCAACTGAGAAAGAATTAGAAAAATACATCATTCATAATATTACCAAGAAAAATTAGTTAGGAATTCACCTAAGAAAGTAAAAGACCTCTGCAATGAAAACTATAGTACTCTGCAAATATAAATTGAAGAGGACATCAAAAAGTAAAAAGATGTCCTTGTCCTGAATAGATAGAACCAGTATTGTCAAAATGGTCATACCTCCACAATTAATATATTTAATCACAATTCAATCAAAAGTCCAAAAGCATTCATCACAGAATTAGAGAAAAGAATCCTAAAATTCATACAGAACCAGGAAAGACCCAGGATAGCAAAAGCAATCCCAGGATAAAGTGGAAAGCAGGAGATATCATAATCCTGGATCTCTATTATATTATAAAGCTACTGGGACTTAAAAAATAATGTAGTACTAACCAAACAACAGACACGAAGATGAATGAAACTGAATAAAACAATGCAGACACAACCCCAAGCACATTCAAGTATTGGTCATTGAAAAGGGGGCCAGAAGCCTACAGTTAGAGGAATGATAGCTTCTTCAATGAATAGTGTTGGGAAATCTGGCTATTCACACCCAGGAGACTGCCTCTAGATCCCTATCTCTCACAGTGTACTAAACAAAAATCAAAATAGAACAAACTATTGTTTTAGTCTACTAGTCCATTTGTGTAGGGTATAATATTTACACTCCTTTTGGAATGATGGTGCATGCACATAGCACATCTTAACTCCATTTTTATCTCCTACCCATTCCTTGATCCCCTTGTATTTGCAGTACATATTGTTTGCTCCCTTGTGTGGAGTTAGTATATGTACATAACCATTCCAATTCCTTTTTTAGTCTCTTACCCCCTTTTTCCCCTCCTCCCCCTTCCTTCTCAAAAAGCTAAATGTTAAAGCAGGAATAATTAACATGCCAGAAGACAAAATAGTTACGGGTGTAGTGAGCACTTTCTAAACAAAACCCAGCATCACAGGAAACAAAAGTGGAATCATACCAAACCCTTCTGCAAAGAAGACTCAACACTGCTGAACAGAGAAGGAGCCAAGTAGGACTTACTCAGGGAAAATCACCTAAAAACATAGGTAACTGGAAGAAAGGGAGGGATATATACCACCGTAGCAAAATCAATCTGAAATAAGAGACTTGCAGATCAAACAAAATATAGGTATAGGACTTTATAAAATGTTGAATCATCTACAGGAGCTACCATTCTGGAAAGTTCTGTTACAATCAGTAACAAAATAAAAAAAAAATACTAAAGGGATAAAGATTAAATAAAAAGCAAATTCTTTTCTATACATAATATTTTTTGAGACTCCTCCATATTTGTATATCAACATGGTTGCTAGGTAATATTACCACTATATAGATGCACTCTAATTTGTTTATCCCCTCTCCAGTTGACAGTTGTCTGGGTCATTTAGAGTCTTGGGCCTGTATGAATAGGGCTGATATGCACGTCACGTGCATTTTCATTTCAGTTGGACATATATCTAGAAGTGGGATTGCCAAATCGTATAGGAAACTTACATTAAACTTTATAAGCAATTGTTACTCTTAAAAAGTGGTTGCCACATTTTGCAATCTTATGAACAATGTATAAAAGTTCTGTTAGTTTATATTCTCACCATTCTTGGTGGAGTTAATTTTAATTTTAAATATTTCCACATGCATATTGGTTGAAATACCTGCCTGGTAATCAAGATATTGAGAATATTTTCATACATTTATTGAGCTGTATCTTCTTTCATAAAGTGTTCAAATTTTTGTGAAGGGCCCATTGAAATTTTTTTTGTCTTTCCATTGTGTTCAGTTTTAATACCACTATGTTGCTTTCCGTTCTTCCTATTTCATTGATTTCTTCCCTTACTTTCCCCTTATTTACTTAATTTAATTTTAGCTCCTTGAGCTTCAATCATTCATTCTGTTTAATTTTTATTGGTTCATGTTTGCAGTACATAATGTTTACATTCCTTGTGGGGGGTTGTTACGTGTGCGTAGCCGCCTTAATTCTCTTTTTATTTTATTCATTTATATTAATGTATTCAGTACAGAGTCTACAGGGTCTCACTACACAGATCGGACTCACAGCGATTCCCTTGTTTTCAGCCTCCCAAAAGCTGGGATTACAGGCACACGCCACCACACGCAGTCTGGTTCGCCGTCTCAGCCCACCCCACAGGAGGGGCTAGCATGGGGTGCTGGGGATTGAACCCCGGCCACTGTGCTCTGCCTAAGCTTTAATCCCCAGAGCTATCTGGATGGCCCCTTAATTCTTTTTTGAGCCCCTTCTTAGATCATTTAATACTTACTCTTTCTCACATAAGCAGTCAAATTGCCTATGCATTTTCATATGTTGCTTAGTTTTCATCAGTTAAAATTTCTTAAAATTTCTCTCAGGACTTCTTGTTTGGCTTACTTGAAGTGTTTTATTTATTTAATTTCAAAAACTGCATTGATCCTAAAGTTATATGTTTGTACTTCCTTTGTAATTTATTTCAACTGTGGTCAGAAAATATGCTCTATATTATTTCAACTTTATTTTTAAATAATATTTATTTATTTATACATATCAGTACATTTTTTTGACTCATCATGAGTCTGAATGATTGTTCCATTTGCACTTGAAAACAATGTGTGTTCATGCATGCTATACATGGTGTCTAAAAACATCAATTAGGTCATTTTGCTTGAACTGAAATTTTTAATTCTTCTATATTATTACTGATTTTTTTTTAAAAAAAACTTCTTATTCTTTTAGTTTTGGGAAGAAGTGATCTATTGTTCTGCATCTAGACTTGTTGGTTTTTTTATCTCTCTCTTTTTTTTTTTTTGCTTTTTCACCTCTATTGTGTCAGTTTTTCTTTGTGTTCTGAAGCTCTATAATTAGATGCATACAAACTCAGGATTGTTATAGCCTCAGAAAGATTGATCCTTTTATCAGAAAGACAATGAATCCCTTTCTTGCCTTGTTTTTTGCTGTCCTGAGGTCTACTTTGTCTTAATCAATAATTTTCACCAGTTTTTATGGTTAGTATTTGTGGTTTTTTTTTTTTTTTTTTTTTTTTTTTTTTTTTTTTTTTTTTTTTTTTTTTTTTTTTTTTTTTTTTCAGAATTGGGGATTGAACTCTGGCCCTTGTGCTTGCACTTGTCAGGGAAACTCTTATTCCATTGAGCCATCTCCCCAGCTTGTATGGTTAGTATTTGGATGATATCTGTTTTCCATTGTTGTACTGTTAATTTCTTTGTTTTAGTATGTCTGTAGTTTATTTACTCTGTCAGGTTTTCACACTAGTGAGACAATACAGTGCTTGCATAGGCACCCAAAACTTTTATTGTGTATATTTCTATTGCCTGATTATTTTCCTGACTAAGATAGAAGTTTGCTACTTTGTTGCTGATGTATTTCACTTAATAATACAGCATATAGTTACATCCCTTTACCTACAAAAGCCTCAAATTTGTTTTTCATATAGCTGAATAATACTCCATTGAGTAAAAATATCATATCTTTTTTGTTCATTCCTCAGTTGGTGGGCATTTGGGTTGTTCTCAAGATTTACCTTTGCCAAATTGTGCTGCTATAAGCATAGGTGCACATATATTTCTGTGGTATGTTGATTTCAGTTGTTTTGGAAAAATACTTACGAGGGAAATAGCTGGCTTGAATCAGACCTCTAATCCTAGCTTTTTGAGGAATCCCCACACTGATTTCCACAGTGGTTCTACCAGCCTGCAGCCCCACCAGCAATGCAGAAGGGTTCCTTTTTCCCCACAGCCTCTCCAGCATTTGTTATTGGCTGACTCCTTGATGATAGCTGTGAATTGTAGGTTTTTGTATATGTTTTATTGACTGACTTTTTTTTCCCCTGACTATAGACAGCATTTTACTACTTTTTATCAGGATTTTTTTTCTTGGATCAAATATTGACATTATGAATACTGCTTTGTTGACTGTATTTTGGAATTTTCTTTTTAAAAGTAGATGGAATTTATTTGCTTAGAAATTTATAACTTGCAGATCCAAGTGAGCCTTTGAAGTTTGTTTTTAGTGCCTCTCTGCGGTAACTTCAGCCTAGTACAGTTTAGCCCTGACTTTTCTGGTGTCTCTTCTGAATGCCTAGCCTGTTTAATGAGATTTCTCTGTTCCTATTGGTTAAAATGTGGACGACTCCCAAGCCTGGATGAGTCTGGCAATTGTGCAGGGTCCAGTTCCCTGGTAGTCTTTTCATTCATAATTATTGCCAGTTGTCATGGTGTCTTACTGCACATATGCAGAACCATGTCTTCTGCCAAAGACAGGGGCCACCTTTGCGTATTTCTGGAGCTCTTTTTCTCTCTTTTTTGTTACTCTATCTTGAACATTCCAGCTGTCCTGCTTCTTCAAACTTCAATATTATTTCTCTATATCCTATGATCCACTTGGCTTTCACTTTCACTTGCTCAAATCTCCAGGTAGAAAACTGAGACATTTGTATGATTTCCCACGTTTCCTTTCTTTTCCCTGATGGGTCCAATCCTGCACAGTCTGAAGCTCATGTTTGAAAAGAGTTCTTTTAAAAAAATACATAATTTATGTTTTTGTAAAAGTAGTCTATTGCTGGAATGCAAGTCTTTTTTTTTTTTTTTTTTTCGGAATCTGGGATTGAACTCAGGCCCTTGCATTTGCCAGGGAAGCATTTATTCCACTGAGCCATCTCCCCAGCCCCTGCAAGTCTTTTATTTATTTATTTATTTATTTATTGAAGAACAAATAGTAATGGAGTTTCAAATCAAATTAACAAGACACCTATAGTGGTTTGATGACAACAGAGTGCTCATTTTTGATAGGTCTAGATAAAAAAAAAAGGGGGATACAAAGGAAGAACCAAGATGTATTTGTATAAACAGTACAGTTAGGATAAATATGCAGCACTTCTGCATAATTCTATGGGAAGCAAGATTTGCACTAATAGTGACTGGATAAGTTATTAAGTCAGTTTCTAGTACTATGTATGGGCAACCACTAGGAAGATAACAAGGTAGATAGTATTAATTATTGAATCTGGGATACAATTCAGCTATAAAAAATAAGATAAGTATATATCTGCACTCTCTTAAGTTTCTGATTAGAGACAATTGCTATAATAATGTCTGTAAGTACAACATCATGCATGTACCTTGTACAATACCAAAACATTATGAAAACAGTCTGCAATGTATTAATAATCAAATCTGTCCTGTTAATTTGTCTTGAAACTGTCTCATTGCTATTCATTCTTCAATAAAAAAACTTAGCAGGATAGATTCAATAATTAATACATTGCAAATTGTTTAAGTACTGGTTTGTTGTTGTACAAGGTACATACATGATATTCTACTTACAAACACTATTAGAGCAGATGTCTCTAATCAATGAATTAAGAGAATGTAGCTGTATACTTATCTTACTTTTTAAAGCTGAATTATATATACAGTTTCAATAATTAATGCTTTCTACCTTGCTATCTTCCTAGTGGTTGTCCATAGTACAAGAAGCCGACATAATATCCTGTCCAAACACTGTTAGTGCAAATCTTGCTTCTCATACCCTGCAAGTCTTTTTTAAAAAATTATTTATTTATTGGATACTAGCTCTCACTATGTAGCTCACATTTATAGTAATCTGCCTGTCTCAGCCTTCCCAGTGATGGGATTATAGGCATGGGCCACTGTGCTTTGTTTCACAGTACCAGGGATCAAACTTGGGACCTTGTGCTTTCCAGGCAGGTACTTAGGCCACTGAGTTATCTCCCAGCTCTGGAAGACAAATCAAGTACCTGCATCTATATCATATACTTGGAGTAGAAATTATGAGGCAAAAGTGCAACGATATTTATCTAATGACTGAATAAAATGCTCTAATAGCTCAATACTGAGAAATTAAGAATTTCCAATAAGAAAACTAGACCTTTTGAGTTAGTTTGATGTCATTTGCGAACTGGACAAGGTTCAAAATGATCTGGGAGGAAATTTGGCTGTAGTCCTGCTTAACAAATATCAAAGTATTCTTCATTTTTTCACTCACTCTGTTTTTTTCTGCAGAAAGTGAATTCAAAACATCTGGAAGAGAAACACACTGGGTCAGAAGAAACTGTGCTGCTCTGAACTGAAAATTATAGTGCACAGAAGTATGTCACATACATTTTTGCAGAGCTATACATGGGACATACAAAAAAAAAGTCTCTTATAGCTCCCATAGCTCACGTTGTGGTTTTTTGTTCCCATGGTTTGGAATCTAGGACTTAGAAAAAGCCAAGGTACCTGGCAGACAAACCAGTTGACACGGATGTGCTAACCATATCCTGGCAGGTGGCCTGGCCTGTAGGGTGGCTTCTGAGGTATGATAAACATGGTGGCCTCCCAGACAGGTTACCACTATCTCCAGTTCTGATAGTTCTGGAATATGAAGCTGGGGCAAGTTCATTTCTTTCTATTTTCCATGGAAATGGACCAAAGAAAGTGCTAAAGGCTCTTACTGTGTCTAATTCCTATCATACTATGCATCACTGTTTATCAAGACATTAGGTTCTTTAGCTGGGTGGGCTTTAAAAGTCTCTCTCTCTCTCTCTCTCTCTCTCTCTCTCTCTCTCTCTCTCTCTCCTGTAGTAGGTGTGCATCTTATCTGGAATAGATGTATATTATACTTAAAATTTATAGTTCTCACCCCAACTAACTATATATGCTGATACTTGTGAACCAAGCAACTGCACTGAATTTAACAAAGTGTAATAGAAGGGTTGTGCTCCAAATGCCTGCCATTCTGGTCTTCTAAATATGTACTTCTTTTCATGACATACCAGCTATTACTATACTGCCCTTTTTTAAAGGGTAGCAAATGAAAAATAAGACAAAAAATGTCACAAGGCAGTCACACTACAATGCTACTATGCTGTATACGGGTGGATTTCTAAATATCTATGTAAATACATGTAAGTGCTCATTGCTATTTTAAAAATATTTTTTTTTCTTTCTCATATTCTGTACAGAATTAGAGTTTAGTATCTCAATACTTGATGGAAAATACATGTTCCATGTTATGCCTATGATGTCTGATATTTAGACTGACAGTGTGGGTAAACTGAACTGCATAGGTTGTAGGGTAACAATAAATTTCTCTTCTGGAAGGTTAACAACCTAAGTTTACAGATTAAAAATTGGAGAGAAAGAAAGGCTGCAAGGTCAGTCAACATTTTGGCCCTAGCCTTTCAAGGTCAGTGAATACTCAGGACATAGGAGAACCTGTACTGTAACATCAAGTAACTCGGTAGTTCTCCAAATTTTCTGATCAAGGGGATTATGGGGCCACAGAGAAATGTGATCGATGATGTATAGTGTGCCTAAGGAGAGTCACATGGAGAGAAAACTTTCTCACATGTTTCCACAGAGAGCAAATTAGTCAAGCAATGGCCGTGACTCATCTACAAGGTTGACACTGACAAGGGATCTACAAAGTGCAGTACTGGGTTATAGGATAAACCCTGAGGGTACCTGACTGACCTTATCTGATACAAAAGTTACATTTCTTGTTATACAGGTCTTGCTTTAACTCAATCTTAACTATCCAGCAGAAAAGTATAAAAATGGAGTTATATAAAGTCATATTAATATACTGAGCTGTGAATGGCTCAAGTCAACAACTTCTATGGATAACCTGCTTCTAATGTGGACTGCTGATCTGTATTGGATTGCTTTATTTAAAAAAAATATATATGAAATTAGCTATCCATGTTTTGAAAATCTGTAACATACGTATTGTTATATGTTACCCTCTTTATGTCATTTTTTTCTATTTGTTTGTGCTTCTATTTTTCACTCTTCATGTTAAAATACAAATAAATAAATTAAAAAATAAAATAAAACAAAATAAAATTCTTGGTAAACTTAAAAAATAATAAAGTTTACATAATGTTTTAATATGTAGATAAAAGTAGCACAGGCTAGCTCCTCACTCCCTCATGTCTGAAACAGGTAAAATTATAACTCCTACTACCTATGATAGGAGGGTCTAATGAATTAATATGTGTAAATAACTTTTTTTTTTTTTTTTTGGTGGAACTGGGGATTGAACTCAGACCCTTGGGTTTGCCAGGCAAGTGTTTAGTCCACTGAGCCATCTCCCCGAGCCCATGTAAATAACTTTGTGTATAGTTTGTTCCTTTTTTTTTTTTTTCTTTTGGTGGAACTGGGCATTGAACTCAGGGCCCTGTGCTTGCCAGGCAAGCACTTATTCCATTGAGCCATCCCCCTGACCCCAACTTTGTGTACAGTGAATAATGCTTTAATTCACTACATTTTGACCTTTGCTGCTATTATTATTTATTATTATTATTATTATTATCATCATCATCATTGTATTATAGGTTGCAAGACAGTGCTTATTGGTTATATTCAAAGTGTATTACACATTTGACTCTTCTCTAGGCTTGTTTTAAATTTTTGTCATTTTTATTTGTATACTTTATTTAGCTTGTATTTTGGGAAATACATTTTGATGAGTGAGGCAAAGGATCTGCCTTTGGGTTCAAGTCCATCGGCCAAAACCAAGAAAGAAGCGAGGCAAGAAAACTCCAGTTAAATTGTGGTCATTCACAGATGGTCTTTGGAGAAGCTAGCTGACTTCTTCCTTTGTAACTGTGGTTTGCCTGGCTGAGGCTTGGATCCAGGCGTGACAGGCAAGAGTGTATTGCAGAACATTCCAAGCATGAGGATAGGCCAGTGATGGGGAACCCGTGGCATGAGTGCTTCGGGGGCACACAGAGCCCTACCAGGCAGCCAAGTCACCCGAGGAGGTGACCGACAGCCGCTCAGGTTTGACTGCTGCATTAGCGCTCTGTGATAAATAAGTTCTGAGCTGCGGCTTGGGTCCTTGGCCTCTCGTAGGCTCCTCATTACTGGGGCAGGCTGTTGAAAGGCGGAGTGGCTGGGCCTGCTTTATTTTTTAAAATTAATTTTATATGTACATAATGATTACAGTCATAATAGGGAACTTGTATCTGTACATAACATATTTTAATTTCTCTTCCGCTGTGCATATTCCTTTTCCCTCCCATCCTTTTCAGTCTTTCTTCCTTTTTCCCTTTCTTCTATTGTTTTCCTTTCATTCTGTTGTTTTTCTTACTCCTATCTCCTCCCTTCCCTTTCCTCTCCTCCTGCTTTGTTTCCTTTTTCATTGAACATTTTCTTCCCACTTCCCAATATGTATCATTCGTTTTGGTTCTTATTTATCCTTTCAGTTTCTCACACAAGGGAATGTGATATTTAAGTGCATGTGTCTCATTTGTTTTACTTAAAATTATGGTCTCAAGGTGCATCCATTTGCCTAAAAATGTCTCAGGTTTATCCTCAAGTGCATGGCAGTGCAGTACTGCATTGTACATGAAAACCACACTTTCTTTATCCATTCATCCAATAATGAGCATTTGGTCTGTTTCCAAGATTTTGCTATTACAAATTGCACTGCTATGAACATGGGTGTACATGTATTACTGTGGTATGATGCTTTTAACTCTTTTTAAAAGATGCCAAGAAGGGGAATAGCTGGGTTAAATGGAGCCTCTAGTTTTAGTTTTTTGAAGAATCTCCATACTGATTTCCTTACAGGTTGTACCAATTTACACTGCTACCAGGAGTGGAGCTCCTTTTTCCCCACAGCCTGGATAGTGTTCGTTATTGGTTGCCTTTTGGAGTGAGATTGTATCTCAGTGTTTTAATATGCATTTCTGGAATGATCAGTGATCGTGAACACTTTTTAAAGGTACTTTTTTTTTTTTTTTTTTTTTGCTGTTCATACTTCATCTAAGAAGTGTCTACTCATTTCAGATGCCCACTTTGGATTGAGTCTTCAAATTTGGGTGATATGATTTTTTTGAGTTCTTTGTATGTTCTAAATGTCAGTTCTTTATCTGAAGAACAGCTACTAAAATTGTGTCCCATTCTGTGGGCCATCTCTTCACTCTTTTGGTGGTTTCTTTAGCTATGGAAATGCTTTTTAATATGGTGTGCTATCAGGTGTTGGTTCTTTGTAATATTTCCAGTATGACCAGGGCTTTGTTCATGAAATTTTTGCATACACCTATGTCTTCAAGAGCATTACCTAATCTACCTTTCAGTAGATTGTTTCATATTTAAATCTTTGATCCATTTAGATTTTAGCTCAGTGAATGGTAAGAGATATGGCTCTAGTCCATGCAATGTAGAAAGCCAGTTTTGGTTGGGCCTATTTTAAAAAAGCATACCAAGACACACAGACCATGAGGTGAGGTATTCACTTCTTGACTTAGCCTCAAGCTCAGCATTCTGCATTTTTCTCTGTGTTGCTGGTTTAGAGTTTCAAAAATCACATATTCCAGCTCTTGCTGCCTTTGGATCTTGCAAACTTTCATCATTAGAGGGAGAGTAGTAGGTAGAACTGGAAAATAAAGGTTCCCTTCTTACCTCTTGTTAGTTTTGCCGATGTTGCTCTGACACTGAATGTTTACTCTGGTCTTGGTCCAATCTGCCAAAACTAGCTGCTTCCTCTCCCACACTGAGATATTGGTGGTAACCAGGTGTTACCCCTTTTGCAGAAATCTGGGGCCCACCTCATTGGAATTACTTCTCTGAGACTGAGATTCTATCAGCTGCTAGGAAGGACTGTTTCTTTACCCTAAGTCCTTGCTTAATGGGTGTCCCTTCTCTGAGCTAGTGAATTTTGGTAATCTCAACCTCTTTCTTTTTTTAAATTTTCTTCACCTAATGCTAAGGGTAGAGTTTCTTCCTAAAGTTGTCATTTCTAAGCTATCTTCCTATAGTTATCTGTAGGGTATCTTAGTATGTTTGTTCTTTCACTTCTTCAATATTTGTGAGCACAGTTTCCTACACTAAACCCTCTGTTTAAATATCTGGTGTAGCCCTTCCCTCCCTCTCTTGTCCCCTTCCTAACTCCTTCCTTCCTTTTCCAGTGAAGTCTTTTCAGATAAGGATAGTCATACTAAACTGTTCATGGATTGCTTTGGCTATGACCTGGGCCTTGAGTGCAGCGCTGAACTTCTTGCCAAAGGAAAATGAGAAGCTCTTATTCCATGGCATGAAATCATGTAACAACTAAGTTATAAACAAGGTGAGTTGGGATAAAGCTCGCATAAGATTCTTGATAAAGTAAACTTAATGGCAGGGGGAGGGAGGGGGTAAACCAAGTATTTGATGTGGATGTTACGAAGTAACAATGATGACAGGACTGGTGTGAGTTCTTTTATTTTGGTCTGCAATGGAGAAACAATAAGAAGAAAACGACAAGTTCAAAGTTTTAATTCTCAGTTAAAAACAGAAAATTTTCAATTAGAAAGCAGAGGACTTAAATAATTGCCTTATAAAAGACCATTATAGGTGGAGCAAATATGCCTGGAAGCCAAAGCCCAAATTTAATTATATGGCTTTCAGGATTATAATCTAAATTGGAATCACAGACTCACCAAACTCTTATGTGTAAAGTCAAGCATCGATTGTCAAGGGGTAGGACTCTGAGACTTGGAACACTGGGCAGCTCAGAAACTGTTGAAAATTTTGAATCCAAATGTCCCTGAAGTTTTCTTACTAGCAAAAGATGCATCTTTTCTCAAGTCTGAGATGATTGCTTCCTTGGCTGAAAACTTATACCATCATTTAATGCTATTGTTATGTGAGAAGAATCTTGTTTTTTCCAGATGCTTTCATCAAGATCCCAATCCTATACTTACGGCTATAGTCATATACTTATAGCTGAAGTCATATCTGCTTAGGTATAGAAGTAAAAGTGTCAGTCTTACATGGAAAAAGACCATAAACACCAAGAGAGTTGCATGATTTAGTCAATTTTTATCAGTTGAAACCTGGGGACTATAAGATATGGTGGGACTAGATTCTAAGTGTCTTAGACTAAGGAGAATAGGACAAATTCAGAGTCTGCTTGAAATCATTGATATGGCTGCACTTAGCAGACTTCATGCATGTGATGCGTTAGCCTAAGTGGCAGAGAGTATCTTTGAAAGTGTTAGGCTGAGCTGATCCTTGGACTAAGCACTGGCCTACATTTTTTGGGGCTGTAATGTATAACTTGCACAGCATAATGTAGAGCAGGGGCCGACAAATTATGGTCCATAGGTCAAATCTGTGAGCTAAAAGCAGTTACAGGATGAGAACATAAGGGGAAGAAGGAAGAGGAGGGTCAGGAGAGAGAAAGGAGAATGGGAGCATTTGCTTTAGCGGAACAATAATGATACCCCAAAGACACCTCTTTGCCAGCCCCCTTGTTCCTGCCTTGTACCCCTTGGGTGATAGGTGACATGGGACTATAAAAGATAATGAGCCTTTGGGTAAGGACTGAATATCCACTGGTCTTTTTTTCCTTTAGTGGAGGTGGGTTTCTGGAGGGCTAAGGAAAGAGAAGAAGACAGGCATTACTGAAACTTGTGGGTCCCTCAAACACCTAATTTAGGATGGCACAGAGTTCTGTAAGATAAGGTAGTTGTGCACAGATCTCCATATTTCCTTCCTCAGTTCTGGGGCTGATAAAGTGGTTGCTGATTGGGTGTTTAGTTTCCATGGTTACCATAATTCTTTTTTGGGAGAAATTCTCTTCCTTTGCCAGATTACCTTTTCAGCTCACATACTTTGTTTTTTAAAGCAGTATTTATAATTCCTGCCGCTCTGGTGTCAATAAGAGGATTTATTTTATAATGTGTATGAATTGATGGCTTCTCAGGAAAAAAAAAAAACAAAAAAAACAAAAAAAACAAAAAAAACACCCGTTGTTGTCAGAATAAAGTCATCTGTTTAGAGAGCAAAACCCCATGGGTAAGTCAAGGGATGGAAACCCAGTGCCCTCCACAAACTCAGCCCTTTGGCAAACAGAGCCATTGTCAAAATCTGTTTCCAGAGCAACTGAATTCTCCCCTGAAATTAGCTGGCAGTTCACAAGCTCTTCTCCCTGAGGGTCTGGAGCAATTCCTTTTGAGGGCTTTATTTTAAGGCAGCCTGTTCTTGATGAAAAACAAGATCATTGCCAGCTAAAGAATGTAGTGCTAGCCTAAAATGGGCTCACCTAATAAATCTTTATAATGTGTGGACCAAAATGTATGTCTGGGGGTTGGCCTCTGTTCGATGTCCCCATCATCTTGTAGGTCCTAGTATCAAAACACTCTCTGGGCTTCTGGGTTACTTTCACAATAACATTGCATCTATAGCCATAGAGAAGATAGCTTTGTGGGATATTCCTCCCATGCATTTGTCTGAAATGAGCTTGGGATAAATTACCATTCAGTAGTGCAAACTTCATTTTCTGCCCATGGTATGATGAAATTGTGGGGGTGGAGGGAGAAAACTAGATCTTCTTTTGATTTTTTAAGTCTTTAAAATTAAAAAAAAAACTATAAAAGCTTAATTTAAAAATGGATGTGTAAGATGAATTGCTAGGTCAAAGCTAACAAAAGGGGAATTTAATATATGTGTACAACTCCTATGATTGGGTTAAAAAATCAGCTTCCTAAATAACTACCAGGTGGGGAAGCTATTGATTTTACAGTCCCAGAGAATTTTTCTATTAAGAAAAATCAACTTGCACCATTTCTTCAACCACCACCCAGAGAAACTTCTCTCATGGGTCCTGTGCAAACAGAATAATTTAAACCTCATCTAAGAAAAAAAGATTAAACAGAATCCTTCATTGTGGAATGGTATCCATTAATTAAGAGCAAAAGAGTGAAAGCAATTTAACTATGCAGCTGAGCCAACAAAATCTGATATTTAGGCTATTAAAGCCTAAAATCTGGGTAACTTATTGAAAATAAAATTGAACACACAGAGAAAGTAAAAACATAGCCAAGAAAATACAGGTGGACACACGGAGAATAGGAAAAGGCCCTGGGGTTCTCATGGACAATTATCTGTGGCCTAAGTGTGTTGGGTATGCATAGATTTCCTGATTAAAACTGGTTTGCCTTTGGTAGTTGTGGAAGACCCAAAAGTAAATGGGCTCTTTAGGTTGTGATGCTGACTGCCACCCATCAAAATAAGACCCATCAGAAAGTCTGTGCATTGCTACTTACGATAGGACTTATCCATGTCACAGTGCATTATAGTCTGTTTTTTTTTTTTTTTTTTTTTTTTTTTTTGGAGGAACCAGGGATTATAGCATTATAGTCTTAAAGCAATCTCACCTTCATTTTCTCTTTGGCTATGATGAAGTGGCCTTTGAAGAGTATGGCCACTGAACCAAGAAATTTCTGCAAGGTCCCTGCCCCAGCCAACAGCATAGCTAGGGCTGGTCTCCTAGAGTCATTTTTAAATATTATCTTCCCTAGATGGTTGCATCTTTCAAAAGTCTATTACTCTTGTCTTAGAAATAACTCCAATTCTTACTTGGAATTAAAATTAATGGTGGTGGTGGTGGTAGGAAATAAGGGTTAATTAAATATCTGCTTACTATTCTTTCACATCTTCCCTGGGATGTTTATAGGCTACTTTCTGCCTTTTGGGCCCCTGATTCTTAGTTCCTTTTAGTTGAGTCTCTGGTGGAATTCGTTTGTTGCCCCTTGTTGAGCCAACAGAATCTTGGATACTCATGAAGCAATGACCCATAGGAACTGTCGTGGCTATCCTTGCGCACAGACGCTTTTGTCTTTCTAGGGGGCAGAAATTCTGGTGAGTTCCAAGTTGGAAGAACCTGTGCTTTTTGAAAATCTTTCCCTTCTTGTTCTTTCCTAACCTCCCTCTTTTCTCCTTTACTGGGCACACTTCTGCCTTTCCAGAATATTCTGTTTTTGTATACATGGCAGCACTGGTTTAGTCATGAGCAATCAGGCTGGTGTTTTAGATGGGCTTGTGGGTTCTCAGCCACTTAACCCTGGTTATTCTTGATATGGATTCCCATGATGTCATTTCTGGACCTTGTGGGGGCAAATCTCAACCTGTCAAACCAGTCCTGCTGTCTGGCTTGTGGCCTCATTTTCTTAATAGCTCTCTTCAACACCCTCTCTTTGCTCAGGCTCCCCCCTCCCCCTTGGGCCATATGCCATCTCACATCTCAGAGTTTCAGAAACTTAATTGCAAGATTGAAATTGTAGGCATTCAGTTTACTCAATCATTGCCATTCTAAAAAGGTATCTTTAAGTGCCTAATTGTGCATAGGGATATATAAAAGGGGCTGACATAATGAGGAGAAAATAATATTTTCTTATATTTTATGGCAGTGAATGCTATTATACCCATTATCTATCTCTTTTACGACATCAGCTCCAGCCATCTATGCCTTCCACATGTGTCTGAGGAGGTGTGGGAAATTTGGCTAGGAGGCCCCCGCCTATGCATGAAGAGGGTGTGTAAAGGATTTCAAGGACTGACCAGTTTAAAACCTTTCAACATTCTTCTGCCTCTGATTTTGAGTTAAAACTCTCATTGTGGGGAAGCAGCAGTTGAAAGTAACAATAGACACCCCCTTTAGACCCACATAAAGGTGAATTGTGGGAAGAGAAACAAGCATGGCCTTGTTTACGATGTTTCATGTTCTATGTCAAATTAGCTTCCAGTTCGTATCTTGGTCAACTCAAAAAGGCTCTTGGTTGCTAATACTCTTTGGTGAGATATTCATAAGTATGGCACAGGAAAAAGTGTCCATGGCCAAAAGAATTTAGGAAATAGGATCTCTTCAAGCATTTGAGCATATCCAAAGTCTTCCATGAAGGAAACATTTTAAAACTTTAACCCAGAATTTCCCCCAAATGATTAGATCCTGGGACTTTTTTGGAAGGAACACCCATGGTGTTGGTGTATCTCTTCATGGAGTCTCTCACTTACTCTAGAAAGTGCTGAATTTGACCAACTTTTGAAGAGAAAGGATGTCATGGTGAAAGAAACCATCTCATGGAGAGTTTAGGTAAAACCAGAGCTCTAGGGTAAGACATCTATGTGGAGATGGTGGGCAAGGCCATGGCCAATGCTGTGGACTCTGGGGAATGATTTTCTGTCCTGAGATCTTGCTTCACTGTGAGTTGTCCTTTGGCAAAGGTAGGCTTTCATGGGGCTCCTGTCAAAGCATCTTCTGTTTAGAGAAAAGGAAGTTTTTAGGGCTGGAGCCTGATAGAATTTGGCTGTTGGATGAATGGATTCAAACTTGAACTCTTGGTTTCTCAGCTGCTTGTGTGGTCAAGAAGAAAAGTTTTCCCCAGAAATTACACAGTTGATCCTTGACCCACTTGTGGGAACCCTTTTCCTGTTTTGCACAATGCTCCCTGTAGATCTGCTATTAAATTGCTGCCAACTTGCCATGCCATACCTCCATAGTTGCTATTTCTAGAAGTTCTTGACCATGTAAAACTATCCAAAGTGTTTTACTTCTTGTCAGAATATAAGAACAGGTCTTACTGAAATTTTAATCACAAATTGATTTTGCTTGGAAAGGTTCCAATATTTGATCTGTTTTCTGGGATAGACTTTGGGGTTCATTCCAGGGCTTTAGCATATGTTCTTCAACAAACATCTTAATGTATTTGACTGGTGCTCCTAAATTTCTGAGACAGCACTAAAGGATGTTATCTTTTGGTGTGGCTAGGAATAAAATATCCTGGTAAACTTTTGAACTGTGCCTTCCTGTGCCTAGCTAGCTGGGCAGAGAGAGAGGGAAAGTGCCTCTTTATTTCCCCCTTGGAAGAAATGGGTACTAAGTTGGGAAGGAAGTTCTCTTCTGACATATTGACATAGTTTTGCTTTATTTGAAGAAGTCTGTTAGTCAAGACTAGTCTTTGAGGAATACTAGAGATACTTTGAGAGCCAAATATTTACACTTTGAACTAGCTATAGAAATATTGACTTATTTCTGTGATTTTTAGCTTAGAGTCTTACTCATTTATATTAAATTCATGCTTTTGCTTTAGGAACAAAGTCTGAAATAATATATGAGGGGTGTAAGCAATGTGATAGGAGGTACTTTTAATTAGAATTTCACGTAACATACATTTTAATAAAAATATATATAATTATTGCAGTCTTTCTCTATTTGCTGAAGAACTAATGCTTTTGTTGTGTTCCCTCTGTTAAAGTCTGGTTGTACAGATGAAAATCACACTTCAAAAAGAAAATGCAAAGCAGATCTGAGATTCAAGCAGAGCATGGGACTACTTTCGACAATCTTGTGAATAGTCTGGAGTATGTTATTTCCACATGGCAGCTTTTAACATAGTAGTAATTTGGTGGGATTTCAGGGTTTATAGACCACTGTTGCTTTCTATGTCATTAAAATGACAACAAACAAGTTATGCTAGAGATTAATTAGAAAAATTCCCAGGTAGGGATCAAACATTAACCTGGAGTACAGCTTTTGTTCCCATTTTTATTGAATCAATGAATGGGTGATAAATTGACCAAATTTTTCCCTCTGTTAAAGTCTGGTTGTACAGAAGCCTCTTATCTTCCTTTTAAAAGGGAGTTTCTTTTATCTGGGGGGATATGTTTTAAGACCCTCCATGGATTCCTGAAACCATATTTGGTAATGAATCTGTATATAATATGTTTTTTTTTTTGTACACATATACCTATGATAAAGTTTAATTTATAAACTTGGCTAAATAAGAGATTAACAATAGTCACTAATTAAAAACAATAACAATTACTGTAAGAGTTATATTCGTATTGTTCCTTCCTTCCCTCCCTCTCTCTTTCCTTCCTTCCTTCCTTCCTTCCTTCCTTCCTTCCTTCCTTCCTTCCTTCCTTCCTTCCTTCTTTCCTTCCTTCCTTCCCTCCTCCTTTCCTTCTTCTCTGTCTCTGTCTCTGTCTCTCTCTCTTTCATAATTTTTTGGGGGACAGGGTTTCATTATATAGTTCAAGCTGGCTTAGAACTCACTTTGTAATCCAGGCTGGCCTCAAACTCACATCAATCCTCCTGCTCCAGCCTCCCAAGTCTTGCTTTCAAAATATCTTACTGTTCTTTTTCCTTGCCATGCAGAGGAAATACCTTCTGGCTTCTCTCTGGTATTATCCTAGTTGCCAGAATCATACTCTTGCCCTTTGGGGCTTTTAGTAAGTAAACTAAGAGAATTTTGAACCTGAGCATTATAATATCTCCATGGTGGATCTGATAACTGATGTGGCTATTTAAGTGACTAACAGCAGGTAGAATGTACAGGGTTGACAGACACATTGACAGGCAGGATCCAGGGTTGACAGACACACTGACAAAAGGGTGATTTCCATCCTAGGTAGGACAAGGCAGGACAGCAGGAGAGTTCATCCACTATCCACAATGATGTACAATTTAAAATTTGTCAATTGTTTATGAAAATTTCCATTTGCCATTTTAGAAAAGCAATTATGATGGATAATTAAAAGCAGAAAGTGTACTTAAAGAATGTGCTGATTGGGCCAGGGAGATAGCTCAGCTGCATAAGTGCCTGCCTGACAAGAGCAAGGCTGTGCTGATTATAACTTGGAAAAATCTGTACAGTAAATTTGTCAACTGCAACGCACTGCTGGACCTCCAATGTCCCAACACTATTCCCACTGTCCTACTGTTACTCCAGCCCCTCATCACCTGCGTCAGAGTTTCTAAGCAACTTGCCCCTCACTTCCTGCCTGCAGTCTCTCATATCTTTTGGTCCACAGTGGGTCTGGTTAGCTGAGCAATCTTCTTAAAATGTCTTGTTTTTCTTACAAAGACTTGTAGTAGCTCCTCCTCCCTGGCAATCCTGTCAGGTCAAAGTGTCGTCTTCCGTGAGGCGACACAGGTGCAGTTGCTCTACCTCGGCTTGAGTGCTTGTGATGATATTCATGCCTGTCTCATTGTCTCTTTTTGTTTTTTTTGGTCAAATTTTTACTGATCAAGCAATGTTACAATTTAGATTAGGCCTTAAAGTGTTTTGCATTCTTGAAGTAATTCTTAATGTAGAGAAGAGAGTTTAATACACAAAGATAATTATTGCAGCTTTTGCATAATTACAAGTTACTAAAACTCTAGATATTTATCCAAGGAGACTTGCATGTGGTACGCCTGTATAACAGAGATCTTAAGAGTGGTGCATGCAGTGAGTTTGTAACATAAGAAAATATACATTTTCTAAGAGAGAGAAAATACCTAATTAGCATGAATTCAGTCGTTAAAAAAAAATCAGGAAAACCTTCAGAAATACATATTCTGAAATTGAGAGCTTACTTATGGCTGGTGGGATTAGGGGCTGTTTTTTTTTTTTTTTTTCTTTTTAACACTTTTGCATTGTTGATATTCTTAGGTGATCATGTCACTTTATAATCAGGAAAGTTTTACTTTTTCCTGTTCCTATTGCATTTCCTGCTAATATAGGCAATCTGTGTTCAATGTTAAAATGTTTTTGACTTCATGAATACATGAAAATGTTTTTGAAAAAGTAAAAGTTACCTGTAAATTTAATTTAAAGAGTCATCTAATGAGAGGATGAGACCCCGGTTTTTGGTTCTTTGTAATAGTTCCCACGTGATTAGGGTTTTGTTCCTAAAATCTCTGCCTATGCCAGTGTCCTCAAGATTCCTACCTGTTCTCTCTTCCAGCAGATTTAGTGTTTTTGTTTTAATATTTAGATATTTGATTCATTTCAATTTCAGTCTTTAGCGTGTGGATCACCAGTTTTTCCAGAGCCGTTTACTACAAAGCCTACTTTTCTTCCAGTGAATGTGTTTGACCCCTTTGCCAGAGACAAGGTAGCTGAGTGTGCTTGGAGTTGTTCCTGACTCTTCCAACCCATTCTATTGACCCTCAGCTTTGTTATTTACCAGTACCACACTGTTTTTATCATAGTAGTTTTGTGGAATAATTTTAAGTCAGGGACTGTAAAACCTCTTGCCTTGCCTGACTCCAAATAAATTTTAGTATTATTTTCTCTAATTTTGGGAAAGATGATATTGCTATTTTGATTGGGATTGCATTCAGTCTATATAATAATTTTGGAAATATGGCCATTTTCACTAGATGGTTCTTCCTATCCAAGAGGAAGGGATATCTTTCTATTTTCTGATATCTTCTTTGATCTCCTTTTTTCAGAGTCTTGTAGTTTTTGATATAGAAATATTTTGCTTCCTTTGTTAGGTTGATTCATCAGTATTTCATTTAAAAAAAATTTCTATTGTGAAAGATGTTGTCTTCCTAGTTTCTTTCGCAGTGAGTTTGTTATTTGTGTACAGGAAAACTATTGAGTTTAAGTGTTGAGTTTGTATCCAGCTACATGACTGAATTTGGTTATTAAATCTAGAAGCTTTTTGGTAGAGTTTTTGGGATCTTCTAATAGGGTTGAAAAGACAACCCACAGTGTCGGAAAAAATTTCTGGCCAACTGTTCCTCAGATAAAGGACTAATATCTAGAATGTATGAAGAACTCAAAACAAAAAAAAAATCAAAACCCCTAAATTTAATGACCCAATCAAAAAATGAGAATATGCAAAGCATAAATAAATCTCAAATGAAGTATTCATTCTTATGTATACTTACTCAAATACATATATGAAAGAATGTTCAATATCACTGGTTATTTGAATGATGCAAATTAAAACAGCACTGAATATAGACTGGTAAAATCACTGTGGAAATTTCTCAAAAACTGAAACTAGAGGTTCTATTTAACTCTCTGGTGTGACATATGGCACCTCTCATATTGCAGAGCCTAGAGTGAGTCTCTTGGCTATGTCTATCATTAGTGTGTCAAGGAAGTCTACCCCATCATGGCAGGAGGGAACTGTTCTCAACTGTCAGTATTTGATGTACATGTCTTTTCAGAATTTTCAATATGCAGACAGGTATGAACACACACACACACACACACACACACAATCTTAAAGACTGAGATGATACAGGCTATAGAATTGTTCGATGTTTTCTTGGTATGACATCTTTCTGGGTCAATATTACATTCTTTCATGCCCATTGTGACTTCTTACATTTTTAGTTGACTATATAGCATTCTATTTGGTTATATTTAGTATCTTTAACCTGTCTTCCTACTTATGGCCATTTAGGTTGACTCCTTTTTCTTTTTGTTATACCATAAACATCTTTGTTCATACATCACTGAGTGTATTCATATCCATTATTAGGAATAAACTCATTGGGGTATTCAGAAGGCCCATTTACCAGAAGTCTTCTGGTAAATGTTACAAATTGCCTTGTAGAAATACAATTTATACTCTTGCCAAAAGTGACAATTTCTGGTTAAAAATAGAAGTGCATTTACTCTTCAAGACCATGCTCAAATTCAACTTTTCATACCTCATTTTCCTACTCTTTCTAGCCCAGATTCATTCTTAATGTGAACTTTGTGTTGCATGCCTTATATGTACATTTGTGTGCTGTCATTTAGTGTAAATGCCTGGAAAGCAAAGACCTTTCCTTAAACTGCTTTTCCCAGAATGATTTGCACTCTCTTGGTTCACGTGTGTTCAGATAATATTTTGAAAACAAAACTGTTTCTTGCCTTCTACTATTTTTTCCTTTCCTCTTCCAGTTCCTGCCCAGCCTCCACCCTCAAGTTTTCTGGTATCCATCAGGCAGATGGTAGAATTCATATTACCTTGCAGTGATACCTGAAGAGGGGCTGGGGTCCACCCTATGCAAGCAGAGCAAAATAGAATTCTTTCTGGGCTTTAGTATTAAAAGTTTAAATCCCAGAGATGGGAGCTGATCCCCAGGTTTAAAAGTGGTGAGGGTGAGAATGGAACTTCTTTACAATCTTAGAAAACAATTCTTCCAGAGTGGAGAGGGGGAAGGAGCCCTCTAGAAGTTTCTCCTCTTTTCTGCCACAGAACAGAAAGCAATGTGAGGGGAGGATAAAGGACGTGACAAATTCTAGCAGTCACATCAGGAGTGGTGCAGACACCCTGTGGTTCCTGGATTGCTGTTATAAAACAAACAAACAACAGAACTAAGAAATGTTCACTATATAAAAATCTAAATTTTTATCTTTCCTTAAGAAGAATTGGCAGATCTGGTATTCCTGGGCCATACCCTGGAACTGAACACCTGCTGCTTCTAATCATGGAGGAGAAGGAGCTCCTGACTTCACAGCCCCTCTAGGCTGCTGTCCTGTCCTATAGCCTTTATGGTCTGTCAGGAAGCACCTGAGTCCCAGAATCCACACAGCTCCAACACAGTAGGTTAGGGGAGAGTCAGGGACCCGAACACTACTCTCCCAGGCATTATTCAGACCTCTATGTAACTTGGGGTTTGAAAATGAACTAGGTCAAGTCCGCTGCCATGTTTTCAGGATAAGGCTGAAAACAAAAGTGAAGCAGTCTACAGAGAGCAAGGCGCTTCCATTTCTTGCACTGCTGAGCTTCTGAAGACTTCTGTCCTATGCACATTTAGGAGACCAAGAGAGGGAAAAAGGGAGAGAGAGGGAATAAAAAAGAATCCACATGAGTTATGTACAAGTCCCAACTGTGCATGATGAATGCAATCATTACATGCCACACTTGTGTACTAGCACAAATTTTAAAAGGTTAAGTGTTTTGCTGGGGCCTATTGCTGTCAGGCACTGCTGTAGACACAGGGCAGTAGAGAAGGGACCAACAAGATGAACCCCTCTCCTGGTAGCATTTGCAACCCACTGGGAAGCCAGCCCTCTACTTGCCAGAAGCATCAACACAGTTAATCTCTCCTTCTTTGTTAGAACATGTTCTTCATGTGCTTCCAGGGAAGGCACATTTCTGGCTGTCCTGCTCCTCACTGGTTGCTCCTTCTTGTCTTTGCTTTTTCTTCCTAATCTCCTGATTTTAAACGACATCAGTGTGCTTAATAACTTTCAGTTTATATGCCAGCCAAGAGTACTTCACTGAAGTCACAGTTCCCACTGCTCAATCAACTCCCCACACTGCTGTTTAATTTGCATTCCAAAATAGCTTGGGGGTTCTTCTCTTTCTTTTTTTATGGTTTCTTTCCTTTCTTCTTCCTTCCTTCCACTTCCCTTTCTTCCTCCCTTCTTTATACCTCTCCCTCTTTCCCTCCTTTCCCCTTTTCTTCCCTCCCTTCTAGGAATTGTACTTGCATCTAACCCTTTGCAATGAGCTATTATAAGAATGATTTTTGACTGTTACACGCACACCATGTCCAATCTGTGTAACTTTTGGACCCTACCAAAAGTTATAATCAACCCAACCACATCTCCCCAGAGCCCTTGCTACCCCTCCAATCCTAGGCACCATCCACCCCTTTCACCTAGATTGCTGCTATGGTCTCCTTGTTTTCTCCCTTGTCCTTCTATAGCTGTTTTTCATGAGCACCCAGAATGATGCTGCTAACACATGAGTTCCATCATATCTAAGCCTCCAAAGACTTCAGTCACTTTCCACTTCCCTAACAGAGTTGGCTGATGAACCAGCTGACCTCTCCTTACCTCCCTTACCTCAAGTCTGGTCTCTCGCTCCCTCCCAAAATCTGCTCTAGAGATAGCACTTCCCTTGGCCTTCCCCAGGGACCTTCCTTTGTTAGTCCTCTTTCCTCAATTCTTGAACCAGCTCTGTGAGGCCTTACTGGACTGCTACCTACATAATAAAAGTAACTCACTCTATAAAATCATTTATAGTATTTCTATTACATACTTGATGTTCTCCATAGTACTTATTAATGCTTCATGTACTTTGAAATTAATCATTCATTTTATTAATCACCATACTTTCTCCACTAAAATGCTTTCTCTCTGAGGGTAGAATTTTTACTTCTACTGTGTGCCTGTCTTAGCCCATTGGCTGCTGCTGCAACTTATTGAGCCTGCATGGATAAATGACAAATAATTGGAGTTTGTCACACAGTTCTGGAGGCTGGCAGATCTAAGACAAGGGTGTCATTTGGTAAAGATCTTGTTGTGTGGTAACATGGTGGAGGACAGTGTGGTGAGAGAGCACACACTTGTGTGAGAGAGAAGGGGGACTGAACTTCCCCCTTTCGCACTCCTCTGATAATCCACTCCTCTGATAATTAACCCCATAACAATCTGAGCACATAGGGGGTTATCACCTCCATGTTACAGGCCTCCCTCCATTAATGAAGGTGCTGCCCCATAAGACTTGTCCCCTCTTAAATGTCCCATTCCTCATCAATGGAAAGTGAATGTCAGCATGAGTTTTAAAAGGAGACATTCAGACCACTTGTGATCTCCAATGTCTATACTGTTGTGATAAGCCGATTGTGGTGTGGCAGAGGCTTGTCTATTCAATACTCATTTGTTAAGAACCTGCTACAAAAATTCCACCAAGAAACTACTAGAACTCATATGGAAATTCAGTAGCATAGCAGGATACAAAGTCAATACTCAAAAGTCAATAGCATTCCTCTACACAGATAACAAGCACACTGAAAGGGAAACAATAGAAACAATACCTTTTACAATAGCACCATGGAAAATGAAATACCTTGGGATTCATTTAACCAAGGAAGTCAAAGATCTTTTCACAGAAAATTACCACACTCTAAGAAAAGAGACTATAGAGGATTTCAGAAAATAGAAAGATATTCCATGCTCCTGGATAGGAAGAACTAACATCGTGAAGATGGCCATACTCCCAAAACTTCTGTACAGATTTAATGCAAGCCCTATCAAACTGCCACCAACATACCTCCCAGACTTGAAGAAATCGTTCCTAAAATTTATTTGAAACCACAAATGACCTAGAATAGGAAGGCAATCTTGGCCAATAAAGACAAGGCAGGAGGCATCACAATTCCTGACTTGAAATTATACTACAAAGCCACTGTGATAAAATCAACATGGTATTGGCAACAAAAGAGACTTGAGGATCAATGGAATAGATTAGAAACATCTATGAACACACTCAGCCATCTGATCTTTGACAAACACACTTACTGGAAGAAAAATAGCCTCTTTAACAAATGGTGCTGGAAAACCTGGCTTTCTACAGGCCAAAAACTAAAACTTGACCCAGCTCTATCACCATGCACTAAGCTAAAGTCAAATGGATTAAATATCTAAACATTAAAACAGAAACACTCAATCACCTGGAATAGGAAGTAGGAGGAACTCTTGAAGACATAGGGGTAGGTAAAGCCTTCATGAAAAAACATATATTCGCACGGGAAACACTTGAAAGAATCAACAACTGGGATAAATTCTTCTTGAGAAGTTTCTGCATGTCAAAAGAAATTGTCACCAGAGTGAAAAGACAACCCACAAATTTTGAAAAAATCCTAACTAATAAGCAGTCAGACAAAGGTCTGCTGTCTAGAATATATAAAGAACTAAGATATAACAGGGCCTTCAAATTTAAAGACCCAATTCAGAAATGGGCATCTGACATGAATACCCACTTTTCAGAGGACGAAATTAAAGAAGCAAATAAATATATGAAAAAATGCTCCACATCACTAGCCATTTGTGAAATGCAAATAAAAACAACACTGAGATACCATCTCACTGCAGAAAGAATGGCTATCATAAAGAAATCAACCAACAACAAATGTTGGAGAGATTGTGGGGAAAAGGGAACACTTCTCCACTGCTGGTGGGAATGTAGACTGGTACAACCATTGTGGAGGTCAGTGTGGAGACTCCTCAAAAGAGTAGGACTGGAAATCCCATTCAAGCCGGCTATCCTCCTACTGGGAATTTTCCCAGAGGAACTGAAAACATTGTATCATGGTGATATATGTGTACCTATGTTTATAGCAGCACAATTTGTGATAGAAAAATCTTGGAAACAACCAAGATGTCTATCACATGAGGAAGGGTTGAAAAGATGTGGTATTTCTATATAATGGAGTATTACTCAGCTATTAAGAATGATAAACTTGAAGCATTTATATTGAAGTGGATAACACTTCAACATATACTTGCAAGTGAAATAAACCAGATACACATGTGCAAATATCATATAGTCTCCCTAGTATAAGAAGTGAAAAGATGAAAAACAAAGAGAAATGTACAACAACTAAAATCAATTGAGTCCAATAAGGCAAAGTGAATGGCATATGCTGCAGGATACTAATCAGCTTTTCTTCTGGATGGTTAACAACTAAAGTTCACAGATCAAAATTGGAGAAATAGAAGAGCCACAAGGCCAGCCAACATTTTGGCCCTAGCCTTTCAAGGTCAGCGAAGACTTAGGACATAGATGAACCTGTACTATAACATTATGAAACTCAGTTGTGCCCCAAATGTTCTGAACAAGGGGATTATGGAGCCACAGAGCAAGGAGATCAATGACCTATAGTGTACCTGGGGAGAGTCACACGGAGAGAAAACTTTCTCTCAGGCTCTCACAGAGAGCAAACTGGTCAAGTATTGGCCATGACTCATCCACATGGATGACACAGTCACAGGATCTACAGAGTAAGGTACAGGATTACAAGATAAACCCTGAGGGGACTTCACTGACCTCATCAG
This sequence comes from Ctenomys sociabilis, assembly GCA_004027165.1. NCBI lineage: Eukaryota > Metazoa > Chordata > Mammalia > Rodentia > Ctenomyidae > Ctenomys > Ctenomys sociabilis. The sequence goes on from PVKA01003384.1 coordinate 69,594, forward strand.
AAACAAAAACTACATGTTTTGGTGTATAGGTCTTGATCTATCTCAGTCTTAACCATCCAGCAGAAAAGTATGAAAATGAGGTCTATAACATGGGGCCATAATAACAAGTTGAGCTGTAAATGGCTATGGTCAACAACTTCTTCAGATAACTCACTATTGTTGTGGAATGCTGGACTGTGTTGGATTGTGTGGCTGCGTTCAGGCACCTAAATTAGTTGAATGACAATGGAGTGCCCATCTTTGACAGGTCTAGACAAAAAGAGGAGTATAGAAAGGAAGAATCATGATGTGTGTGTATAAACAGTACAGTTAGGATAAATATGCTGTGCTTCTGCATAATTATACAAGAAGCAAGATTTGCACTAATAGTGGTTGGACAGGATATTCTGTTGGCTTCTAGTACTATGGACAACCACTAGGAAAATAACAAGGTAGAAAGTATTAATTATTGAATCTGCGATATAATTCAGATATTAAAAGTAAGATAAGTAAACAGCTATACTCTCTTTATTTACTGATAAGAGACATCTGCTATAATAATGTCTGTAAGTATAATATCATGTATGCACCTTGTATGTTACCAAAACATTATGAAAAGTTTGCAATGTATCAATTTATTGAATCTGTCCTATTAATGTGTCTTGAAACTGTCTCATTGATATTTGTACTTCAATAAAATAAAATAAAAAAAAGAACCTGCTATGTTTGGGGTGTGGTCATTGTAGAGCAAACAAGAGAAAGGTAACAATAAGATTATCCTTTCACTATTTCATGTGGTGACGTGGCCCTCCTGATTCAGAATCTGCCCCGGAGGTCCACATGGTTTACTGAGATCTCACTACTTAGGGGCTAAGGGATAATTTTTTCCCACTCCCCCCCTTTGAAGTTCTAAGGAATTATGTATAGTATTTCTATAAACCCTTTTTTAAAAATGGCTTTATAAAGTTTTTGTGACTAATGGATCTAGAGGGAATCAGAAATGGAAAAAAATAAACTTGTAATTAAGCCATTTATTTTTTTTTAGTACTAGAATATCATATAATTGCTTGGGGGGCTATGTGCTAGGAAATGAGATTTAGAATTGCTTGTGAACTTACATAAATCTTTATGAACTCATTTCTTTGTCTTTGGGGTAATAGAGATGTGGCTGTATGTGGCCATTATTTTTTGTTTTGCAAAGGGAAGCCCAGAACAGAGCATAATGAAATTTGAATTTTTAGAGAAATCAGAACACTTGTTGAACATTCACATGGGACTCCAAATGGGGTGAAATTGAGTTTCTCTGGAAGACAAAAATTGTGCACACAGGAGGGCTGTAATACTTATAAAACAATATAGGGTCCTGAAGATCCATCTTGGTCATGAACTGCAGGGTGCTGAGTAAATTTCCTGCTAGTGAAAGACTTAGGAATAGCAAATGTACTGTTTGAAAAAGACTGCTATTTCTGGAGAAGCAAGAGCTGTCTCGTGCATCTAGGCTAAGGTACTTTAGGTACTAATGACTTTGCATAAACATAAGAATTCAGAAACAAAAAAGTAAGTTCATTCTTTTTTTTTTTCCTTTGGAAAAGTCATCGGCATTTAGTCTTTTCCTATTCTAGGCCAAAAATTTCCTCTCATTTAATGGAAAAATAGAAAACATCTGAAGATCCAGGTAGAGATTTGGTGGAAAAGACTAAGATTTTAATCAGGCCCTGGGAGGTGTCTCGCCTCTGTAAGTAGAAGCGGATTTGATAGCATGCCCTTAATTAAAACCATCTGATGTACAAAACCCTTTTCAGTTGCCCTAAATAACTTACTTTCCAACTCCATCTTCAAACAGCTAGCCTTCCAGCAACGTATGTTATCATTTGTTCAGAAGACTGATAATCCTGAATAATGGAAAAACACCGAAACTTGCTACGCATAGGATCTGTTGGCATAGGATAGAGAAATAACAGCTGCTTAACTGTGGTAACATATATTTTTAAACTGAGCTTGGCAGTCACTATGACTGCCCCGATGGCTCAAGGCCACACAGACACCAGAGTGCTGGTGACTTGCTTCTCCCTCTCTGAGCCTTCGGCTTGGAGAGAACGTTGAGCAGAGTTGATTTCCGAGCTGCGGTTGCTCTGGGTCTCAGACCCGGCAGTGTAAAAGCCAACCTCGATCAAACAGCGACATCACTGCAGACTCGTTGTGGTCAGCTGATCCACATTACCTGTGAATGCAGGAAGGCATTGATTAATGGGGAAAGTATCGGTGTTACTCTGAGAAGCTGATTGGCAGACGGATTAAGGTCAATGAAAATGTATGTTTAATGTATTCGTTTTTGGAATGTGATCTTTCTAGAATGTGATGGAACAATGTGATTTAATTTTTCTACAGCTCTTCAGACGATCATTTTGCAAAATTGGGAATTTTGGGTAAACATATTCATTCAGGTGACTTAAATTGGAATCTTAATTATGCACTTAGTGGCTATGTGAATAAAAATAGCAAAAAAATTCCCATTAGAAATGATATATAGCTGGGGCCGGGGGTTTGATCCCCAGGCCTGCCATGCCGGCCCCTCCCCCAGAGTGCACTGAGATGGCAATTGGTTGTTTGATTGTTTTTTTGTTTTTGCGGTATCAAGGATTGAACTCAGGATCCTGTGCTTCCCAGGCAAGTGCTTATTCTACTGAGCTATCTCCCTGGCTGTTTGAGATAGCAATTGAGACTTGCTGTGGTGGGGTGCACCTGTAATTCCAACTCTTGGGAGGTTGTAAACAGGCGGATCACTATGAGTTGGATCTAGTAGTGAGCCCCTAAGCACCCTGTAGACCCTTCCCTAAAATACAGAAAAAAAAGAAAGCAAAGAAAAAAAGAAATGATATATAATTTCACTAAACAAAATTAAAGGAATTCAACAATGGTTGTTATATTCTATAATATTGTCTTCAAATTAGTTGTTTAGATTACCAAGTAATTTGAGAAATTGGTCTAAGGAAGTTATAAGAAATTAAAAAGGAGAACAAAAAAATTAAACATTAACTGTTCCTTTCAATTACAACATGTTTTAAATTTTGTGTTCTGTCCTAAATAGCACAGTGGAAAAAAAAAAAAAAATAGCATGGTGACATCTTACAACATCCTGACGTGTTTCACCTGAGATGTGAACTACCTTTTTTCTGGCATATCCGTGTGGTATGCAGTACCTTCCCAGAGTCACTTAGCTGGAATATTGCAGAGCTCGTGGTTAGATAGCTCTTATTTTACTAATAATTGTCTCAAAATAGACACAATGCTTGAAATTTAGGTATGCCAAAAAGAAACCAGAGGAGGGCGGGCCAAATCGCTCAGCAGATTAAGGTACCTGCAAGCAGGTGGAGGGATGGGGGTGGGGGTGGGGTAATATCCATGTCAAGTGTTTTGCACTATTCAGAATTTCAGGTATCCAGGGGATGCCAACAATGAATACTCCGTGGCTGGAGGGGACTTCTGCATATAGTATTAGTTTTGTAAGTTTTACATATTCACATAAATGGAATAGCTCTAAATCTTTTTTTATTTTTTTTTTTTTTTGCAATTACATTTTACACAACATTGATTTTGAAATTTAGCCGTGTTGTCACATTAACAAACAGCATATTAACTTAGACTGCTCTCCAGGCTCCTACTGCAGGTCATTATTCGCTTTCTCATTGAAAACTTGGAGTTTGCTTCTAATTTTTTGTTATTCAGACTAGGTTGTAACCAACATCATTGTGTGTACCCCTTCTTGAGTTTTCTGGGTTTTACATCTAGAAATATTGTTTTGAGCCACCGGGAGGTAAACTTTTAGCTTTGCTAAATATTGTCAAATTGCTCACTAATGTGACTTGTATCAGCCATAGAGAGTTCCAGTTTAATATTAACTTGCCTTTCCTGGATGTTGCTGTGCTTGAACAGTACTTCAGCATTACCTTGCCTGTGTTGCTTGTTAGAATCTCTTGCTCAGTTGGTTACTGCATTTTTGTATGACTTGTACAGATCTCATTTGCTTTGAGTATGTTCTGGATAGTACATATCTTTTTTAGCTATGTGAATCAAAAATAGCTCCTCCCATGTCAGTGGTTTGTGTTTTAACTTTGTTTATTTTATATCATAAACATTTTGACTTTCCATATAATTCAATAAAGTGAGAAAAGCACATTGGCCCTTTCCTGTATGATCTGTGCCCTTAGCATAACCCTTAAGAAATAATTTGCTTCACTACAGTTGTAAAAATACTCCTACCCTATGTTTCTCTTTCACACTTCTAATATTTGCACTTAGGTTTAGTCAGTCTCTGGAAAGAGGTGAGAAGCAGCTAAACGTTGCTTTTTGGTGCCTATCAGCACCCTTAGTTGCAGCAAATGTGTTATGTAGCTCATCCTTTCTAACCTGTGCTGACATCTCATGTGCATGTGTTTTCCCCCCTGAATTCTTTTCTTTTTAATTGACTTATTAAAAAGAACAAGTGAATTAATAAATGAATTTAATAAATAAATTATTTTGACAAATATCACATTTTAAAAGTCAACATTATTTTATTTGTTTGCACATTTTATTCAAATAGGTTATACATTATTCTCTTTATTCTTTTCTTTCTTAAAGGTATTTGGTACAGGGTCTCACTATGCAGCTCCCTCTTAGTGATCCTCCTGTCTCAGCCTCCCCAGTGCTGGGGTTACAGGCATGTGCAATTGTGCCTAGTTTTTGTGGCTGGCATGGCATACCCTGGGTTCTGGGGTCAGCATGGCATGTGGTACTGGGGATTAAACTCAGGTCTTTGTAATTGCCAGGCAGGTGCTTAGACTGCCAAGCTATCTCTCCAGCCTAAGCATCATATGTTAAATACATCCCTCATTCTTTGAGATATATTTTGTGAATATATCTTTTCTAAAAAGTTAAAAATTTCTTCTTGGATGTTGCTTATAAGTAAACTATGATTTTATGTATTATTATTGTTTCTATGTAGCAAGATTGATGAACTTGCTCAAGCTCAATTATTTATCTGTATTTTCTTGTATAATCCTATTGCTGGAAAACAGTAATATGTTTGTTTCTTTCCTTCTAATCTTTAATTTCTTACAGATTTTTCATAGCTTATTACACTGGCTGAAACCACCAGTGTTAGGGTGAATTCAAAGAATAACATCAAACATCCTCATTTTCTTCTCAACATTAAATTTTTTTCTAATATATTCATTTATTGTATTTTAGGGAAGGGTCTACAGAGTGTTCAGGGTCTCACTACTAGATTGGACTCTTAGTGATTTGCTTGTTTACAGCCTCCCAAGAGCTGGGATTATGGGCACGCCCCACTATGCCCAATCTCAATGGCAGTCTCAGCACACCCTGGGGGCGGGGCCAGCATGGCAGCCCCAGGAATTCAACCCCAGCCCCTGCACCTGCTTACAGGTGCCTTAATCCACTGAGCTATTTGGCTGGGCCTTCTAATACATTTAACGTTTCACCATTAAGTATGATGCTCTTTATAATAAAGTATTACTCATTAGACTATGGTTCTTTCCTTCAATACCTACTTGCTAAGAGTATGTTGAACTTCTTAATCATGGGTCAGCATTAAGACTTAGTGGATGATTTTTTGGGGTATACATTGAGGGTGATTCTATGGGTTTTCTTTTTAATCTATTAATATAAATGAATTATTTAATCAATTACCAGTAACTGCATGATTCTTGCATATCTTAAATCCTACTTGTTCATAATTTAAACACGTGCATGCAATTGGAATTAGTTTACTAGTATTTTATTTAAGATTTTTATATGTATATCATTTATGATAAGTCAGTGATTTTTTTACTATATAGTGCTAATCTCGTTTTAGTATAAGGTTATCCTACTCTCAGAAAATGAGACTGTTCTTATTTTTCTTGTGAACTCTAAACTATTTGTAGAGAATATAAATTATCTGCTATTTGAAGGTTTGGCAAAAGTAGATCTAAATTTTAAGTGTATTTTCTTTATTTTGTAACTAAATCTGTTCTGACCAATTTTCAACTTTATGCAGGGCTGTAAAGATTTTTCCATTATTGGGCAGTTTCACCTTTTATTTGCATAACATTTAACATAATCTTGTAATTTTTCATGGTACTGTCTTATTTTTAAAAAATCTCCATCCTCTCTGTAGCTATATATGTTTCTTTCTACTACAGTGCAATTTCCATGTCCCCTAGTTGTGGACCTTAGTTGATCCCATTTGGTATGCTGGGCTATTTTTTTCCCTATCATTGCAAAGAATTTTCAACTGTCAGTTGTATTTTTCACTTTGAGTTCCTCCTCCATGTGATATTTTGGGCCCTCCTGTCCCCCTAGTTGTGGACATTTCCCTATAGGATATTTTGTATTTCAATCAGAAGCATCAGGATATCAATAGCCTTGACCCTCTTATTTGTTAATTTCTCAGCCTATTATTATTATTATTTTTAAACAAACTGGTAATATAAATTTGTCGCCATTTACCACCTCTATCTTTGTCACAGGTTTGGGATTCTTTTTGCATGAACTTTCCCAGGGTCTCTGAGGATGCCAAGGGCTGGTGAGAAATGGGCTGGTGAGAGATCACTCTTATTTTGAAGCAGGCTGAGTTCTAGAGTTCCTCCCTCACAGGATCACAGCACATCATACACATCTGGTTTGATGTCGAAACACCAGCTCCAGCTGGAATATCTCCTGGGCCAATGAGGCTTCACCCTGTGGATGGATGACGCTAGCTTTGAGTGTTCATTCACTTCTGTCATTCCTCCCCAGCTCTTTTTTTTTTTTTTTTTTTTTTTTTTTTTTTTTTTTTTTTTTTTTTTCCTTTTTTTTCTTTCTCCCCGGCTTTTTTTTTTTTTTTTTTTTTTTTTTTTTTGTATTTAGTACAGGGTCTACAGGGTTTCACTACATAGATCAGACTTGTAGTGATTTGCCTGTATTCAGCCTCCCAAGAGCTGGGATTATAGGCATGCACCACCACGTCCAGCCTTAATCGCCATCTCTGTGTGCCCCGGGGGGTGGGGTTGCCATGGCAGGCCAGAGACTGAACCCTGGTTGCTGTGCTCTGCCTAAGCAGGCACTTTAGTCCACTGAGCCATCTGGCTGGGCCTTATAATAGCTATCTTACCGGCCCTGTCAGTCCCTTTTAAAATCAGCTTTATTTTATAAAGTTTTAGCCCTATTTAGAATATCTAATTTTCTCAGAAGAGGAGGGGATCTGGCATCTCAGACCAGGTCATCTCATGTTATAAACTAAATAGAATTTTGTAAATTTAAGTTAGAGATATTTCCTAGCTTGTCACATGAACTATCATTTCTAAAGTAAGTTATTCTTTTAAGTATTTGTTTTATGCATTAGATTTGCTTAAAGCAGGCTAGACATACTCATTTTAAATAAAGTTCATTTACTTGAGGGACATCTACATGTGGATTGTATTTCTGTTTTAAGGTTGTCATAGAGCCTGAAAAAAAGGTGAGTTCTGGTTTCAGTGATATGCTATCGTTCCATTTACTGCTGATTTATAGAAATATCTGGATTTACATCAGTGCTAATTATCTGGACCAATATCAGTCAGATCCCATTGGGCAGTGAAAAAGCAAAGTGATATGTGTATTTTTCTGTGTCTAAAGTGTTGGGCTTTGGCATTTTTACAGATTAACAAGCTTTGCATTTCTCTGAATTTTCACTGAGTTCTAAACATAGGAATGAGTTTCTTTTCCCCGTGGATAATAACAGTTACATATTTCTCAAAGAACCTTTTTCCCTTTGTTAAGGCTGAGCCTGTTTGGAAGGATGAAATCTTTGACAGTAGGAAATAGAGATTTCTGGTTGGCCAGAATACCTGCCTATGCAGGAATGTTAGCAGATACAGTCAAGTTCTATAAATGCCTTCTTATTTTAAAATGTTTATTATGCACAGCTTTTATTTTTCATTAAACAGAAACTCATTAAAGCAGAGGAGCATTTACTGAACTTTGATAATTTCACACTGGCATTGGTATTTCTTGGTTTGCTTTGGTGTGTAAATAATTTGGCAGTTTAGGAAATAATCAAGGATTTTTAGGAAAAAATCAATAACCTGGCTATATAAGTTTATCTTTGAAAAGTTACTTGAATTCAGGAGCCTACTAATAAGTCAGCATTCATCTGTGTTAGTGTATTTAAAATATAGAATTCATCTAAATAGTGAAAAATATAAACAGAACCCTAACTAAAAAATATCTAATTGTTCTTCCAAACTTTAGACACTAAAAAACTTTGATAAAAAAATAAAAAAATTATGATCATGAGTCTTACTCTCCATTGAGATATCCTTCTGTAAAAAGTTTAGGGAAGGGCGAGGGAGATGTCTAAGCGTCTGCCTGGCAAGTGCAAGGACCTGGGTTCAATCCCTGGTACTGCATGCTATACTGGCCCCATGTGGAGCTGGTCACAGAAACTGGGTGTGGAGAAGCATGCCTGTACCTCTAGTGCTGGGGAGACTGAGAAAGGAGGATCCCTATGAGTCTGGGCTGTGTGGTGAGACCCTGTAATGAATAAATACATAAAATTAAAAAAAAAAGACTGAGGAATTTGGGGTAAACCTAGAAGGATGGAAAGCTAACCACTGTGTTTGTGACTCAATATGTAGTCAGTTCATTATATGGCCTACATAAGACCATCAGATGATTATTAAATAAACTTTGAAAGATGTGGGCAGATATTTCTTTTAGGGAGATGAATGAAGTAGTAATTGGTTGAATGAGTCTTTTGATACTTGCATTTATTTCAATTCTTTAGATTAGCCAGAAATTTGGTATAGGTTTAACATTGGTATAGATAATTTGTATGCTTCAATATAGGAAAAAATAGTTTTTATTTATTTAAAGTATTTAGTACAGGGTCTACAGGATCTCACTACACAGATCGGACTCATAGTGATCCTGTTTTCAGCCTCCCAAGCGCTGGGGCTGCAGGCCTGCACTACCACACCCAGTCTCAATCGCAGTCTCAGGGTGCCCCAGGGGTGGGGTCGGCAAGGTATGAGGGGGATTGGAACACAGGTCGCGGCACCTGCCTAAGCAGGCACTTCAGTCTGCTGAGCGATCTGGCTGTTCAGGGTAGGGAGATAGTTTCATTAGTATTACATAGAAGCTTTTCTTTTTCTTTATTTTGTATTTTAGGGAAGGCTGTAAGGGTGTTGAGGGTCTCACTACTAGATCAGGCTCGTAGTGATCGGCCTGTTTGAAGCCTTTCAAGAGCTGAGATTACAGGCGCGTGTCACCACGCATAGTCTCGATGGCTGTCTCAGTGCCCCCTGGGGGTGGGCCACAGGGAGGCCTGGAGACGGAACCCTGACCCCTGCTCCTGCTTGCAGGGGCTCTAATCTGCAGAGGTACTTGGCCGGCCCTCATAGAAGCTGTTTTGAAGCATTCTTTCAAGAATACCTAGCACAGTAGTTAGAGATAAAGCCAGACTAGGCTCTGACCCCAGATCTGTCCTGTCCAATGCTTAATCATGGCAACATTGCTCCAATGTCTCATTTGACAAAATAGAGATGATAACAGCCCCACCCTCGTGGGAGACATAGAAATAACCCAGAAGGCCTGTGCCTCCTGCGCGCTGAGTACCCCATGCTAGCCGCTGTCATTAAATAAATATGCATGTTCTTTCTACATGGAAACACACACAAAGCACCTAAAATATAATTTTAACCAACATATAAATGATTGAGACAGAGACAGTGTCTGCCATCTTTTTCGAAAATTAAATTTGACTTTTCTCGCAAGAAAACAAGAATTCTGCCTAAGTTGATTTTTATGGAAAAAAATTGGCTGTCTTTTTAGCTGGTACGTATTTCAACCTCATCCGAAGTGAACCCTAAATTTAGAAAACTAAATTCAAATTGTAGTGCTGACCATGCTTTGCCAATTGCTCACCTTTTTAATGTAAAAGTTAATGAAAGGAAGCCAATTTTCGTAGCTGGGCAAGGGGAACTGAAATATGAATGGCTTTTGTTTCACTGCCTTGTCTAATTCCTTTGTCTTTTCAGTGTCACTAGACTGTCCCTGCACCTCACTGCTCAGAGCTAATACGCCTTTTCCAACTAGACATAGCTCCCCTGGCTTTTGAAATGTTACCTTTCCAGCTGGAAATGGAGCATGCACAAGTCACAGAAAGCCTGCGCTGGTGAATTTCTGGTTTGCATTAGACCTTTGTGATCCATGGCTCTGAGGGCTCCTGAAGGAGGGCTCGCGCCCACCGTGCAATGCAGTCTCTTTAGATGCACCATTTCTTTGACTGGTTGCTGGCTGAATCCTTGTGTGTACAAATCCCTGTGGTAGCTCTTCAGCTTCAGTTTATCACCATCATGTATCAAATAAGGATAACGTGAATCCCTTGAAAACATGCATAAGATATGTAACTGCCCTTGAAAATGAGCACCAATAATTCACTGGTAAATATTTGTTTTGCCAGACCACACCCCATGCTTCCAGGATGCAGTGTGCTCCCAGATGTTGGCAAAATCAATTTTTTAAATTGTTTCACTCTGGTCCTAAGTCAGAGACTACTTGTAAAGCTTTTTTACTGAGTCAAAAAGAAATGAGAGATGGAATAAAGGACCTGTATGGATTCCACAACTAGGTTTCCCAACAGTTGTTTCCAGTTCTCCCTGGGCTGGTGTGCTGTTCCTCATTAGATTTTACCTAAACATTTGGCAATCAAGACCCTCATGGTTTATATTTACCTACTAGATCCTCCTGACAATGTTTTATTCTCTGAAGCCAGGTGTGTAGGGATCAGCCTTGGTATCAGTTCTCCTTATTCCTGGTCTCACACTTTGTCACCTGATGTTCAGCTTTCTCCCGCCCTTCATCTCTTACCTCTTCCTTCCCCCCTTCTTCCAGCTCTGTACCCTCATCTTTCGATCTCTTCTGACTTCTTGTTCTAAGAATTCCCTTAGACTTGAGCAACCATCTTCCCTCAAGCCCAGCCCCACCCTCCCTGCCAGCTGCCATGTGTGGTTCCACTGACTTAGATATCCTGGAGTTCAGAAGCCAGTCTGCATCCAGTGGAGAGTAGTGTCACACCTTGTCTCAGGATGCTAGGAATCCCCGTGTGCCCATGGTGATGCTCCTGCCCCACTCCAGTTGAGTTGTAGGGACAGAGATAGCTTTTCGATTCCTTATCATTGCATGATGAAAAAACACTCCCCTATCCATGTCTGTATATGTGTTTCATTCATTGCCTCATCTGGCTCCACTCTGTCTCTGTTTTTTAATAACTGCTGGACTTACCTTCTACTCATTGTATGATTGATGGCAATTATCAAAATAACTTATCATACCCTTTTAAATATACAGTAACCTAACAACAGAAACATCATTTACCCATATCTACGTCCATATGAAGAAATGAAAAAATATAGAGGCTATGAAAATCAGTGATGAGCTAAGAGACTATGTGGAAAACAACACTTTTCCAACTGCATATGTCTGAACTTGCTTGTTCATTTCTGCTTGCTAATGTGTTCTACCTCATCACACTATATTGTTACCAGAAAAAAAAAATGCTGGTAGTGTTTTTCTTAGGAAGGTACCTTATTAAACTTTTGATATACTTTTATGGTTCTATCAGTTCCATTTTCTGGGCCTCAACCTATAAAATCAGAGTTCTGAAAAAGGTTAATGAATTAATTTGACCGCAGTGTGTCTGCTCAGTCTGCCAATAAACAGTAATTTATGAATATTGCAATTATTCATAGCCATTTAAGATGAAGAGTATTCCAAACATACTTAACAAATCCATTAGCCATGAAAACTGTATGTAGTTAGACGACTCCTGGGATAATAGCGCTCCCCATCTGACATACAGACACTTCCTTGAGAGTTTCATGCTGTCACCAAGTCTCTGCTCTCTGACCTCTGTGATGTCTGTTTACTGCTGGAAGAACTTTCCTCGCTACTAAAATGGCCCTTCTTAACATTTTCATCCTTTGTATTATGAAGAGGACAAAAAAAAAAAAGCTAGATTATATTTACATGTCAGAATAGGAATAGTTCCATAAGGCACTTTGTTTGAAAATTTAAGAACAACTGTTTAATTGATACTTCTTCTAGAAAGTTGGGATAAAGTGAGGGAGGCAGCACAGGATCTCGATGCCCCCTGGCGCTGAGCTAAGCTCTGAAAGTCTATAAATGTGCTGGGATTGTGAATTTTGTTTCTATTTTTAGGCTTCTTTAATTCATTCAATAAAAAATGTGCCCTAGTGCCTATGATGTGCACGTTAGGGATAGATGATAAAGAGAACAGTCTAACTTCATCACGCTTGTATTTCAGAGGGACAGAGAGCTAGTAGTGGAGCAATTAGAGTTGAGGAAGGTTCAGTGAGTTCTCCAGCTTGTCGCTTTAGGTAGGGCAGAGAAGTCTTCCTTTGGGCCTGAGGTCTGAGCTGAGACATCGGGAGGCACTGGAAGTCCCAAGGAGGTATATGAGGGCAGGGGGATAGGAAGAAACTCAATCACTAATTTTATGTGTCATTTTCACGAGGCTGTGGTACTTTGTTCAAACACCAATCTAGATTTTAATGTAAAGGTATTTTTCAAAACACTTCAATGCTGGGGGTTATGCTTCATCTAAGCAAGAAAAGGCCTTGAAAGCAAAGGCTGGGATCTCCCCTAACCCTGAAAGTGGAAAAAAAAAAAAAGGATTTGAATTCTCAAGAATAAAACATGGAAGACTGGGCATGGTGATGTGTGCCTGTAATCCCAGTGCTTGGGAGGCTGAAAACAGGGGGGTCACTGTGAGTCCAGTCTGTGTAGTGAGACCCTGTAGATGCTGTACTAAATACATTAAAAAAAAAAAAAAGGAATACAACATGGAAATTTTGTCTGAGTTTCCAGACTTCAGATGCAAGACCAAAATATCAGCTCCTGCTGGTTATCAGCTCCTGCTGGCCTATCCTGACAAGTTTGAGCTTGCCAATCCCCTCTCCTAGTCATTAGAATCTATTTTCCTGGAGAACCCTGACTAATATGGGAGGTGAAGAAGACTTCAGCTACAGACACCGTGTAAAAAATGATGTTTAGCTGGGAAGGAGAGGGGATTTGAAGAAATTAAAAGTGGGTAGTATTGCGCAGAAGTCTGTAGAAGGCTAGCAGCTGGAGGTGTAGCCAGGCCAGGCTTTGCATTGTGAAGTTCTTTTGGCAGAACTGAGAGTTTAAACACAGCTGCAAATATTAATTCTTTGAATTTGTACAAGACATTGAAATCCAATTCACATCCAGAAGTATTTGCAATAAAGTCTTATACACTGTGCATTCAAATTTAGAACCATGAAAGATAGCCATATATCACTTAATACAGGGTCATGTTCTGAGAACAGTGGTGCCAAGTGATTTGACGTTCTCTCTCTCTCTCTCTCTCTCTCTCTCTCTCTCTCTCTCTCTCTCTCTTTCCTCCTCTCTTTGTATTTAGGACAGGGCATACAGCATGTAAAGGGTCTCACTGCATGGATCAGACTTGTACTGATCCTCCTGTTTATAGCCTTCCAAGTACTGGAATTGCAACGTACACCACCATGCCCAATCTCAATTGTTGTTGTCTCAGTGGGCCCCAGGGGTGGGGCCGGAACAGCAGGCCCTGGTCCCCTTCTCTTATTTGGTATTGGCCTGTACTTATGGCAACCAAAGTATCCACCTTTCTTAAGTTAAGGTCAGGGATGTAGTTTGAAACTTAAGCAGAATAAAAAATTGTATGAGCAGATTCATCTTCATGGTGTCTTTCTGAAGAGATGTCCAGCTGTTCGTGCTGTCAGGGTCCTGAGCCTAGCCTGGTTTTTGTCCTTTCCGAACCCTGGCTTTTTAGTGTTGTCTGTGGTGCTGTAAAGTACTGCATATGCTCCCAGTAAATCCCTTCTCTGCTATACCTTGCCAGAGCCAGAAAATAGAAAAAGGAAACTTAGTGTAGCCAGGGAGAACAGTATGTATGTGGAGGAGTGGAAATTGAAGGAATCCAGGGCTAAATTTTAAAGGATTACAGGACGAGACCTCAGTGATCAGGGCAATAAGATGTCCCTTGGAAGGACACAGATGGAATGTGTTCTGTTAGTGAGAAAGTGAAGCAAGAGCCAAATGGACCCATCATAAAACTTGTCACTGAAGAATTGAAGAACTCCCAGCATTCCAAGGGAGGTGCAGTCTCAGGGAGTTGGCATGAATTCTATGCAACCAAATCCATCGATTTGTGATGACATAAAGGCTAGAAAGGGGCTGGGGCCTAGCTCTGGGTTACAGCATGTACAATATGTACAACACATGTACAACATGTGAAGATCTGAGTTCAATTCTCACATGCAAAAAAGAAAAAAAAATTAAGAAAAGAAGGGCTGGTCAGTCTGAACAGCAGAGTCCACTGAATTAATAAAGTGAGGTCCTGAGAAAGCGTTCTGTGTGTGCAGCGGGTACCTGTGTCAAGTTGGACACGCCTGGTCATCACAGTCAGAGACATCTGTGGAAGACCCCAAATGACCAAAGAATTCTATCTGAGCATAAAGAATCTTATTATGAAATAACTAGTCAGGTAACCATTTCTGGGTGTGAAGTATGCCACTCAGGCTGAAATAGATAAGGATTTACCTAGTAGATATGCTTCCTTGGATACTAATGCTCTGACAGTTTTGGTTCTTACATGACTCTTGTGGGTTTAGTCAGTGTGGGGTTATTGCTGAGGTATTGATTGAATTTCTGGGCCTATGAGTCTGAAGACAAAGTTACAGACTACAATTGTTTCATTCAGGCAATGTCATGAATTTTTGGAATTTTCCATGAAGTCATACTTGTTCCTATTTTACCCTATAGGCAAAAGGTGACCCCCTCCAAGGAGCTTTCTTGGGAAGCCAGCTTATGATTGGATTATAAAGGATCCTAAATGTTGGACCAAGGAGATTTTGGCATAAGGGTTTCCAGGAAGAAGATTATGGAGGGAGCAGAGCTAAAGAGCTGAATGAAGACCCCAACAGTGAAGAGAAGGCTCAACTAGGATCCCCAAATCTCCATGATGTGTGGGGCAGGAAGAACGAGGACTAGACTGGAATCTGGGGTAACTAACCAAAGACGGTCTTATTTGTTGGTTCTCCTTCATTAAACACCCTTATCTCAATTCCCACCACCAAGGCTTCAATAGTTAAAGCTGTTACAGCACAAAACTCAGAATCTGAATTACATTAGTGCTATGTCAGCTCATTGCACTAAACCACGAAGTCCCTGAGAGGGATAGTGACATATTGGATAAAGTGAAATTAATCTGTTACAGCCACAAGTTGACACATGCGCATGTGATGAATCCACAAACTATGCTGCGAGCCTTAGAAAAGTAACTACAAAATTCACGCAAGCGCATCTGCATTCTGTCCTGCAAAGAAAGCCTGATGTGCAATGTCACTTTCGTTCATAGCACTGAACAAGGAGGAGGCTCTGAAATGTTGGTGTTGTCGACCTTTACAATCTGATGTGTTGTAGATAGCATCCCAGACAAAACTGATGAAGCTTTGCAGTCAGGTCACTGTTTAATGTGATTCACTGCCCTAAATTTAGAAAAGGTTATGATTCTAAGAGCAAGTGACAAAATCCAGAGAATTTCAAGTTCCCGCTGGCTGCTCTGGGTTGCATTCCCCTCCAGGCAAAGTCAGAGCTGCCAGCCACATGAATGAGAGTTATGAGCCTGTTCTGAAAAGAATAACCAGAAGGTGCTGCTGATAAGAAGTCCCAGGGAATTAAAATCCTCCGCAACTTGCGGGTTCATAGTCAAAATAGTTTTTAAGTCCGAAATAGTTTTCAAAGAAAGACCTGTGAGTTTTGTGACTTTTCATTAGCTTGTGTGAAATAACGGGCGGTGTGGTTATGTGATGAATATAGTCACTGCCACAACCAAGCTTAGTGCTGGGGAGCAGATTTTCTTCTTTAGAGCGTTTGAAACAGTTTCAAATTGCCTGTAAACTACTAAATTCAATGGTTCACGTTGGACTCTGAAGCATGAGCTGTGGAGGTTTTGAAAATTGGACAGCATTGAAGCCTAATTGAACCAGAAACCTTCCTCAGCCAATGACTCCTTTGGGCTTATCGATACCTCACTCCAGGGGCACAAAGAGGGTTTTGTGCTGCTGAGCTGATAGGTCTAGCTGGAGGCGTGTGCTGGAGAGTATTCCATAGACCTAAAGAGAAAAGAAAACAGAAAGGCAGTGTAAACCTCAAGATGAAGTGCCATGGTTTTACTCACTTTATGGGGCTAATCTTATGCTCAGCAGATCCAAGGACATTGAAATGCTGGCTTCATTTTTTTGCAGAGTTGGTGCCCTCCGTGTTATATTCTGTTATGCTTGGTAATCCTGTATTTAACATGACTCAAATGCTAATATGATTAATATCTTAGAAAACAGAACAGGCTTCTCAAAATGGAGTATTAAAAATTTTATCTGCCCTCTATTTTAACGTAACTGGTGTAGATAGGATTCATGAGGTTTTCAGATTTCCTAAATTTAGAGTCTGAGCTGTTCAGGGTCTCTTAACTTTTTTGAAGTTAATGCATATCTTTTATTTATTTTATTTTTTAAGATTTGCTTATTTGTTTGGCATAGGTTCTCACTACACAGCTTGGACTCAGTGATCCTCCTGCCTCAGCCTCTTCAGTGCTAAGATTATAGGCATGCACTACCATTCCTGGTTTCAATGGCCTGAACAGTGTAAGGCGGGCACAGTATGTGGTACCAGGGATCGAACTTGGGTCCTTGAACTTGCCAGGCAGATGCTTAGACCACTGAGCTATCTCCCTGGCCCTTGTCTGTGTTTTGGAAATAGTGTTTTGCTACATAATCCAGGCTGGGCTTGAACTCCTGACCCTCCTGCTTTTGCTCTCCACATTCTGAGGCCACAGGTGTGTGCTGCCTGGCCCAAGTTTTAGGTTCTTAAAGAATACAGATTTTTGAATACTAGACATTTTTATAGTAAATCTCCAAACAAAAAGAACATCAAGACTATTAATATATAACTATTCCTACTGTAAAATTGTGTTCCGCAGCCTCCCTCACACCACCTTCAGTTATTGTAGAAGTCACTGCCACCCTTTATGAGAAGAGGACATCGCTTCTCCAGTAGGCCTTCTGTCTTTCTCTGAATATCTCACTTCTTAACATTTGTTCTAAATTTGTTATTCCTTGAGTTGTACCCAACCCACAAATATTAGCACTCCATCTGGCACTCATGGCTGGAGTAGAGTGTTTTACTCTGTTGTAGCAAAAATAAATTTTATACATAGATGAAAACTTGGCAGCATCCTTATGTGGTTCTTGAGCATGCCTGGCACAGTGCCTTTGTCCGTTATTGGTTCCCTGGACAGTTTCAAGCAAGTCACAGAAACATTGTACCTCTCTTTCCCCTCTGCAAATGTGAGTCAACTTGATATCCATAGAAACAACTGTGTAAGCATGGTGAAGTCTCCAAAGGTAACTGACTGTGTAGCCTCGCTGCTCATGAATTCGCTAGGAAGCTGACTCTGAGATGCAGGTGAGTTCACAGGATGGTCACAGGGAATGCTCCTAAGATAAATAAGGGCGGAAGGAATGGACTAAGGGGCATATGACAGAGGGAGACACTGCTTCCCTGTTAATAAGGTCTCTTCTGTCCCATGCAAAGCCTTGAGGATGCAGGGCTCTTTGGACTTGTACTAAGTTTCAGTGAAATCTTTATCAAGATTGGCCAGTTACTGAATACAGGCTGACCTAGAAAGGGGCTGCGAGTGTGGTGGAGATGTTTGTTCTTGATTGAAGCAATTCTCAGGGGTGCTTGCCTCAGAGAGCTGTAACAATATTTCCAGTGGGTGGAAAAACAATTCTTCATTTCTGACATGGTGATTGGGACGGTGTCACATGACATACACTGCCAAAGGGGTGCTAGAAACAGCATATGCGAACAGCTTCATGGTGGCGGATGGCTTTTGATGAAGACAGAATTATGGGTAAAATGAAAATCCTTTTTTTTTTTTCCTTTACCACTGTTGCACAAAGTTCCACTACGATTTGACACTGTATATATTGTTGAAAGTTTCTTTCTCGAATGTACTTAATTGTGTTGTGTTAAACAAACCTTGCCCTCTTCAGACCTTCACTGTTCTATCTTTAAAAGTAAACTTTTATATAACTGAAGTCAAATATTAGACAGAGACAGAGACAGAGAGACAGAGACAGACACAGAGAGACACAGAGAGAATATTGTTATTGGTTAATATATATCTCCCAAGGGGCTGTGGAGATGGCTCAGTGGAATAAGCGCTTCCCTGGCAAGAGCAAGGGTGTGAGTTCAATCCCTGGTTCCACAACAACAAATTATATATATATACTTGGGATATATCCCAAGTCTTAAAGATAGAACATTACCCTTAATCTCTTCCTTTTTATGACACTGACATTTGGAAGACAATATATCAGTTATCTTGTAGAATGTCCTTTATACTGGATGTGTCTGATTGGATTTTGCTGATGTTTAACTTGTTCTTATGACAGGTAGGTACATAGGTAAGTCTAAAGGCTTTATAAGATTTAGTTTAAACATTTTCGCAAGGATTCTTGATTGCATCTGTTCTGGAAACATTATAAAGCACATTTTGGAGATACACGACACAGAAAAACAAATATTGACAGATCTAAGGGTGAAAGAGTTGATTCTAAAATCATGCTTAGAGATTAAAACATGCTTCTTACCTGGTATGTTTATAAAAACATACCATATGTTGAGCCAGATATAAACCTCAGTCATTTAGAAAAGATGGAAACTTCACAGATTATGTTCTATATTCACAATGGCATTATTATAAATTAACAATAGTCAGGTATATAGGAGCCCTCAACATTTTGGAAATTAAACAAATTCTAGTTTATGGAAGAAATAAAGCACACAACAAATTGGGCAATACTTTAAACTCCAAAAAAGAGTGCAAAATATCAAACAGTAGAAAACAGTTAAAGCAGTGCTTAGAGGAAAATGTACAGCTTTAAGATTCATAGTTTGAAAGGTCTACGGTCAATAGATGAAGACACTTTAAGAATTAATATAGAATGTGAAGCAGACCCAAGGTAAATAAACATAAAGAATTAAAAAAAAAACAAAAGAAAATATAGTAGTTAGAAACATCACTTATTGTTGGTGGTACCATAAGTGATATATTCAATCTAGAAGTTTTCTAGAAGTTTATTATGAAGTTAAGCATGTGGTTACCCAATGACCCAGAAATTCCTCTTCTAGGTATTTATTCAAGAACATGAAAAATATGTATTTGCAAAAACACATTTGCACAAAAAATTTTCAGTTGTTAGTTTTTTTAATTATAATGAAATATCTGAGATAATTAACTTGCAAAGAGAAAAGGTTTATTTTGGTTAAGAGCTTTGTAGGACTCAGTACATGATTTATCTAATTTGTTTGGGCCAACATAGATGGTGGTTCTGTGAAGTATGTTTTGAGTGGCATAAGCCAGCCCTCAAAGAGTATATGGTATACTGCTTATATGGATTTCTAGAATGAGCAAAATTAACCTATGATGAAAAACATCAGAATACTACTTACTTCTGAAGATAGGGACAGAGAGAGGGGATTGGGAAGGATTATGAAATAATTTCTTGGTAATGTTCTGAAACTTTATGTGGACTTGGGTTATGCAAATGTATGAGGTGTATGGGAAATGTATAGGAAACTATAGCGTGCATTTAAATAAAATAACTTATTAGGTAAAAGACACATTGGTTGGGGCTGGTGAGACAGCTCAGCGGACTAACTCACCTGCTTAGGCAAGCACAGGGACCAGTGTTCCTTCCCTGGCACCATGTGCCTCACTAGCCCCGCCCTGAGGGCGGGCTGAGCCGGCCCCAGAGTCCTAGTGTGGTGGCTCACACTGTAATCCCAGTGCTGGGGGGGGGCGGAAAGCAGGAGGATCACACAAGTCTGAGCTGTGTAGTGAGACCCTGCAACAACCAAATACATTTAAAAAACAAAGACACATTGGTATTAACTTCCGTCATAGTACTCTGAGCACTTGTCACTTCTTAGATCAGTTACGGAAATCCTCTTTGGTGAGTGTCTTCGCTTGCACTGTCATGGCTGACTCAGTGTTCTGAATTGATCCAAAATATTTGCCTTTCATTTTCATTTTGATTTTGAGATGGAGCCAGAAGTCTCACGGCGCCAGACCTGGTGGGGAAGGTGAATGGGGATGCGCTTCAGTGTTTGCACAAAGCTGCCTTCCTCTTGCATGGCGCTCAACAGCAGCATTCTATGTGCTTCTGATCACACCCAGCAAAGGAACTCGTGGAAGAAGGCTTCCAGCTCTGCTCTAAAAAGTGGCAAGGACAAGGGAACAAGTGTGTTCAAAACCAGGGGTAATTTTTGATGGTGATTAATGGCAATGTGTTGCTTACTATAATACATCTTTAAAGATTTAGACATCTACTGTGGGATTTTTCTTTAATTCATTTTATTTTTTTGCATAAAAAGTTCAGTATAAAGTGGATAAAGTAAAGTGATGTTGAACAGTAAATCAATCTTATCAACAGAGCACAGGGCTAGCCAAACACCGCAAGGCAGCCCGCTTTGGACTATTTACACGATAAGTTAAACCTTACAGGGGAACTTCAACCATCCTGGGATTCTTGCACATACAAGCTAAAAGCAAGAGAAAAAAACAAACAAAGCACAGGAAAAAAATCATATTATTTTCAATATACATGTACATATACAGTAAAATACGATATAGATCATCAGATAAAAGGTCTTAGGTGGGGACAGGCATGGATCTGTGCATTGACAGCACTGTCAACAAGCAGACCCATGTTTGAAAGTGGAGCTGGGTCAGGTCTGGCCAGGGTCTTTAAAGTGTGTTTAGTTTAAAGTAATGGCCACCCCTGATGGCCTCTACCACACCCCAACAGCTTGAAACTTGGGACCATTTGTAGATGGAGTTCACTGTGTGGCTCTCAGTTGACATCTGCAGGCCTGAGTTGCCACTCCAAAGTGGGAGGGGGACGGACAGAGGCCCATGGGGTTTCTTCTCCCAAAATCTGCCCCATCTGATTGCTGATCTGACCCCACTGGTCACTCTAACTCTATGTCCTTTTGGGGTTTGTAAACAGTCCCAAACTTCTTCAAAGACTTCTTTATGTAATCACCGATTGTCATCGCACCCCAGCTCCTCGTGGCTCTTCTTGTGCTTCAGCTCCTGGTTCATAGCACCATGAGCCAGCTTGCCAGGTGGGTGTTGGAAATCCCCAGCTGGGGGGATTCTGCTTACTGTCCAGTCAGGTTTCTGGCAAGGGTTCAGACGTGGGATGATGAACTAAGACAATTCTTTTCTGAATGTGTCATTGCTTTTCTTCTTTTGCCAGCTCATTGGAGGTGTCTTGGGCTTTTTTGATGTCTTCATAGGGTTTCCACCACATGTTGGGGTTCCCAGGTCCATCTCAACTTCATGCTCAAGTCTGGCATCATCTCCTGGGCTTCCCCAAGTAGGCGGATCTCACTGTGTTTGCCTCGTGATCACAATGCTAGTAACCAACTTCCACTTCTGAATCTCATGCTATCTTCCAGTTGGGACATAAAATAATACTCTTTGGTTTGGGAGGAGATGGAGGTGGCAGATTTAGTGGATTGTTTGTCGCAACTATCTCAGGTGGCTGTAATGGTTGTGGCTGCCCTGGTCTAGCTACTGAAGTCATGGCTGCAGTTGGCCATACATACCACTGCTCCTTGTGGATGGGCTGTGAAGTGCCTGGATGTACTGGAGACTTGGCTAGGCATAGCTCTGTCTGTCCCTGATGTATGACTGCTTGAGATTTTGCAGGAGAGCACTGAGCTGTGTACTAACAGACTGTGGGTTTGAATCCCAAGTGCTATAATGCTGTCCTTGGACCGGGCCTGGAGCTGGTACTGGCATGATGGCAATGCTGAAATGTTGGTGTACCACACTATCAATCTTGGCCACATATTGTGAACTATACACTTCCACAAGGGCTGCCACACGTGGCACCACTGGCACAGTGAAGGGACAGCAACGGTTCTGTAAAATGCCCCACCAAGGGCTGAGCATGCTCATAAGGAGTGGGAGAATACATAGGGTCTGTGTGGGCAGGGGCACCTTTCATGCTTTGGGTTGCTAGGGTCTACAGAAGCCTGCATGGGATAGTCAGGTGGGTAGCCAGCAAATGGGGTGATGGGGGGCATTATAGCCAAGAGAGGCATAGGGCAGTGGTGATGCCCTTCCCAGAGTCTGCATCTGTGGCTGTTGCCTTTGAGCATTCTGCTGAGCCACTTGCTCAAATAACTTTCCGCACACGTCTGCAGAGAGTTTATTGTTGTCTTTAATTCATACTTTCTTTTTAGACATTGGTGTATCGTATCTGTTGTCTTGCCTTTTTATTCCCCACTTGTAGGCATTTGAGGGTGGTGAAAGAGAGCCCCTTTGTTTCCTTTCCTCTTTATTCTGGGCCTCTTTTTCTGGATCTTTCTTTCTTGCTGGTAGGCATCTCTGGGGGAGCTGTCTGGTCTCTGAGTGCAACACCATCCCTTCCTTGCTCAGTTATTGTACTCTTCTTTTTAGTCTGACTTCTGTTTGGACTTCATATGCCCCCTTTATGTCTTTCCAACTGTGTATTGTCTTGGTGGCCAAATCACTCATACCCACCATGTTACCCAGCTGTTCTTGGTTCTTCGCACTCTCCACATCAGGCACACACTCCTCTTCGTCTCAGGGTGGTGTTTCCTCAGCAGTGGGCTCTTCCAGCTTGGTGCTGTCACTCTCTTTGGACTCTAGCTTCTGGTTCCAGTGTGGGTAGTTTGCTGGCCTCTGCAGTGGTTTTCACTTTCAACTCTGGATTCAGGCAGCTGCTCAGGGAATGGCTGTTGTGATTACGTCTCTTCTTCTGAAGTGATTTTTTTTTCATTGATCAAGGTCCTCCAGCTCACTGGTGGCTTCATAGCTTGCATTGCTCAGGCTACTTTCCCATGAGTTTCTTGGGAGAGTCAGTGTCAGCTTCTGTGCTCAGCTTGGTAGAAGGAACAGGGGTATGAGGGGAGTGTGAGCATGCAACGTAGTCTCACTGGAATGCCCATCTCTTCCACTCAACAGAGGGACAGCAGTCTTGGTTGGAGACCAATGTTGAATAATTAGAAGTGCTTTGTTTTGTTCAATTTTTAGTAGAAATAACTAAGTTTTCCAAAGTCATATAATCTCTCCCTGATTAGTTTAAGCTTCTGGTTAGTTTCTCATCACCAAGCTCTGCCATCCAGATCCATAACAAAGACAGCCATGTCATTCCAGAATGGACTTCAGGCAGGACTGTGAGTATGTATTATGAATAAGCTTGAGACACGGACCTTTCTCCTCCAAAGTTTCAATTAAAACAATTAATTGGGACAAAGTGAGTGCCTGGTTTTTATCCAAAAGACCGTCACCATTTTCCATCAGTGCTTCTAGCTCTCCAACTACTGAATTCTTCTTGTGAGATCATTTCTTTTTCATTCATTGTGGGGTTCTTTTGTTCGTTTGTTTGTTTGTTTTATTTTGTTTTGTATTTTAGGGAATAGTGTACAGGGAGTTCAGTGTCTCACTACTAGATCAGACTCATAGTGATCTGCCTGTTTAGGCACGAGTCACCACACCCAGTCTCAATTGCTGTCTCAGTGCGCCTTGGGGGTGGGGCTGGTACTGCAGGCCCCAGGGATCAAACCCCTGGTCCCTGTTCCTGCTTGCAGGAGCAGTTTAATCTGAACTATTTGGCTGGCCCTTTACTGTCAGTTTTGATCACTCCTTGTATGCATTTGTTAAAACTCAGAATATACAATTTAAGGTTTGTGCATTTCATTGTGCATAAATGTTTCATCAAAAATACAAATTGTATACAAACATTGATGTACACACAGAATATTGAAGGGAAACTGTGTTGCTACATTTTACTTTTAAATATGTCAAAAAGATGGTTCAACAAATGACAAGTGCATATGGATAGGCATAAAGTTATACCGTAAGAGAATCATAATAAAACATGAATGGTATTAACTGCATAGTGGCTGTGAGTGTGTTCATAAAATTCTTTCCACTTTTCTCTGACACTGTTAAAATAAAATGTTGAGGGAAAGATACTTTGGAGGCCACTGTGGAAATTCAGTGAAGACTAGATATTAGGAGATGTTAGGGAGTAACTTTTGTCAGTTCTGTTTGATGTTTTAAAAGTATTATGATTATTGATAAAATTTTATCATCAGGAGAAAACATTTAGTACTGAAGTGTCATGATGTCCGAAACTCTTCTAGAAATTCTAGAAATTTCTTCTAGAAAATTAGGTAATAAGTCAAAAATATTAAATTACTGAATCTCAATCATGGTTACTGAGATATTCTTTTTTACCTTTTTTTTTTTTTTTTTTGGAAGAACTGGGGATTGAATTCAGGCCCTTTTGCTTGCCAGGGAAGCGCTTATTTCACTGAGCCATCTCCCTTGCCCAGTCTTTTTTATCTTTTATTATTAAGTACTTGAAAAGTAATCCATTGAAACAATGACATATTGTCAATGATCAGAGAATATAAAGCATGGAATCTATATATCTGAGATATTTACAATTTTTAGTACTCCATTATTGGGGTAAACTTTGAGTCAGTCACTATAGGAGCAATTGTTAGATCTGGTTTAAAATACACCTAAATCTGTTTTGTGTTGCTATAGTGTAACACCAGGGACTGACTAATGCATGAAGAATAAAGGTATGTTTCATACAATTCTGGCGGTCAGGAAGTCCAAGGTCAAAGACCCACATCTGCCAAGGAATTCCTGTTTCTTCGGTCATCCCAAAGAGGAAGGTGGAAGAGCAAGATCAAATGAGAAAGCAAGAGGGGCCTAAGTTTGCTTTTGTAGCAGGTTGACTCTGCTGTAACAACTCCACTCCCACAGTAATGACATGAATCTGTTCTACTTGCTAGACTCCACCCCCAAAAGTGTTTCAGTGAGCACTCCGTTTCCAGTGAGCACACTTTGAGGGATACATTCAAGCTCTATTAGAGGGCCAAATCACCAGCATCCACTTTTTGCTTTCTGCCCTACTTCACTTTCCATTTTTTTTTTTTTTTTTTTTTTTTTTTTGGTGGAACTGGGGATTGAACTCAGGCTCTTTTGCTTGCCAGGGAAGCGCTTATTCCACTGAGCCATCTCGCTGGCCCACCTACTTCACTTTCTAGACCATTCCTATTTCAGAGTTTGTGAACTTCTAGGTTCATGCCCTGATCTTTCCATCCTGATCCTAGACTACCTTGTCCATGAATTTGATGTTCTATCATTCTCATCACAGATTAATGTTTTTAGTGTCATTGAAAATGCCAGAACTTTACTTTACGAGAGGTCTATTAGATAGTTAAGAACAAATTTAATACCCAAAAGAGTATGTGGAAGAGTAGATACAATATAGCGAAGTGTTAGTCACTTTTCAGGCTTTAGTTGTTGTATTCTGTGCCCTGAAATAACATAGAAATGCAGACAGTCTATTCAACAGTCTTGGCATGGTGCCGGGGTTGGAGAGAAAAATGTACTTAAAAGACAGCAATCATGGTTGCCATACCATGAACGTATTGGAAAGCAACATTAGGCTATCTTCTCGGTCTCGTTTTGTTTGTGTCTGTGTCTGGAAGTGCTTATGCTATGCGGGCTTGCTCCCAAAACTGGAAAACTCAGGTTTTGCTTCCTTCCATTGAAAATTCCTCAACTAACATACTTTCCTATTATGGACTCTAGCTCTCAAACGGTTTTTGTGGCTGAAAATAGATAAATTTTTTGATTAAAATGTAAATATAGTAAATCTCAGATTACTTCAAGTTGTCTTTATTTCAATTCTCTGTGTGTCTTCTGATAAATGCTTAAACCTCCCTTATATGGAATACTTTGCATAACTGGCTGTTGTCCTTCCTTTTGTTTATAATTCAGTATGTGACCAGCTTCATACTCAGGTCTTTGCTCTATGTCTCCCTGCTTTGCAATATTTCTTTCTTTTTTCTTTTTCTTTTTGTATTTTAGGGAAGAGTCTACAGGGTGTTCAGGGTCTCACTACTAGACTGGAATCACAATGATTCAACTGGTTACAGCCTCCTAAGAGCTGGGATTACAGGCGTGTGCCACCGCGCCCAGGCTTCTCAGCACACCTTGGAGGTGAGGTCAGCATGGCAGGCTGGGGGACAGAACCCCAAGCCCCTGGGCCTGATTGCAGGTGCTTTAATCTGCTGAGCTATTAGGCCTGCCCTGAAATATTTCTTGAACGATGGTCTACACTGCAGTGACTGCACACCAGGGCTGGCCAAGCAAAATCCTATGTAGCTTACACCTGTTGTCCTGCCATAGTTATTAAAAGGTCCTCTTACAACTTTAATCTTACTTTTTTAATTAATTAAGCTTATTGGTATATTTTAGGTATACACCATGATCACATCCATTATAGGGAATTTGTATGTGTGTATGATATAACTTGATTCTTTTTTCTCATTCTCCTACTCTCCCTTCAACCCCTCCTGCCCTCTTTATTGTTTTCATTTTTTCTTTCTTTTCTCATCATTTTTAAAATTTTTCCTTCCTTCCTTCCTTCCCCACTCCCTTTTCCATTTGAACTCTTTCTTCCTATTTTATAATACTGGTTGCACACTTTAGTCCTCATTTATGCTTTTTTGTTTTAGAGCAGATACCATGGGATATTTATACAAGTACGTGCCATTTATTTTACTTAAGAGTATGGCCTCTAGGTGCATCCATTGACCTAGAAAGGCTTGAAGTTTATACTTCCTTATGGCTTAGAAGTATTACATTGACTTTAAAAAACACATCTTTTTAATATGAAATGGAATCTCGGCATTGTTTTAACTTGAATCTCTCAAATGACCAGTGATGCTGAACATTTTTCATGTATTTATTTGCCATTTCTACCTCTTTTTCTAAGAAATGTATCTTCATTTTAGATGCCCATTTTTGGATTGGATCTTTAAATCTGGGGGTTCTGATATTTTTGAGGTCCTTGTATGTTCTAGATAGTATTCCTTTGTCTGAAGAACAGGTAGCAAATTTTTTGCCCCACACTCTGTGTTGTCTCTTCACTCTGTTGGTGGTTTGCTTACTGTGCAAAAGGTTTTAAATAAGATGAGATCACAATTGTTGATTCATTGGGATAGTTCTTGTGAGATGAGGGTTTTGTTCATAAAGTGTCTGCCTATCTCAAGGTCTTCAAGAGTACTACCTATTCTACCTTTCAGCAGATACAATGTTTCTGTTTTAATATTTAGATCTCTGAACAATTTTGATTTTAGTTTAATGCATGGTGAAGGATGTTTTAATCTCCCAGTTTTAATCTCTGGGAAAGCTAGTTTTTCCAGCACTGTTCATTAAAGAGGCTATCTTTCTTCCGGTGAAACTGTTTGGCCCTTTTGTCGAAGATAGGTGGGATGAGTATGTCTGGAGTTGTCTCTGCATCTTCTAATCTGCTCTGTTGATCCTCTGCTCTGGGATTTTTTTTTTTTTCCAGTACCATGCTGCTTTTAACATAACACATTTATAGTATAATTTCAAGTCAGAGATGGTGGCTATTTGCCTTGCCATTGTTACCAAGAATTTTTCTTTGTTATTCTAGGTCCCTTCTGGCTCCAAATGAATTTTAGGATTGCTTTCTCTGGTTCTGTGAGATGTATTGTTGGAATTTTGATTTGGATTGCATTCAGTCTGCATAACAATTTTGGAAGTGTTGCCATTTTTGCAATGCTGGTTCTTCCTATCCGAGTGGAAGGAATATCTTTCCATTTTCTAATATATCTTTGATCTTTTTCAGAGTACTATAGTTTTTCAATGTACTATAGTTTTCTCCCTTCACTGGATTGATTCCTAGGTATATCATTTTCTTGGATACCTCTGTGAAAGGTACAGTTTCCATAATTTCTCCCTCTGTGAGTTTGTTATTCATATACAGAAAAGCTATTGATTTTTGAGTGTTCCATGCTACTGAACTTGCTTACTGAATCTAGAAGTTTTTTACTAGAGTTTTGGGAGTCTTCTATCGGAGTATCATGTCATTTGCAAATAATGATAAGTTATTTCCTTTCATATCATTTCTCCTTTTATTTCTTTCTCTTATCTAATTGCTCTGGCTAATGTTTCCAGAACTCTATTGAATAGAAATGATGATAATAGACATCCTTGTCTTCCTCATTTTAGAATGAAAGTTTTCAAATTTAGTAGGATGTTAGCAGTTGTTTTGTCATAGAAAGCTTTCATCAAATTCAGATAAATCATTCTCTGTTTTTTTCAATAGCAAGGTAATGCTTGTTTCAAGTAATGAATTTGGGAGTATTGTTTTCTCTTTCAATTTCATACGATGGAGTACTACTCAGCTATAAATAAGGACAGGTCTGAGACATTTATAGAGAAATGGATGCAACCTGAGTCCATACCCATAAGAGAAATAGATCAGTTTCATGTGTGTAAACATCATATTGGCTCTCTAGCTTGATGCATATTATTATCTTCAAAGTAGTTGCTCATATTATAAGGCACAGGCATGAACAATACGCAAGAAGCTGAAAGAGTACATAAGGTCTAAAATGTGCAACAGATATTGTAAAGTGGGAAATAATTCTTTTTCAAAAGGAAAGAGAAACTGGAATAGGGGAAAGAAGAAAAGAAGGGAAAAGAAAAATATATATATACACATACAATAGTTAAGATATCATCATCATCATTGTAGTACTGGGGATTGAACTTGGGACCTTGTGCTTGCAATGCAAGAGCTTATGCTGCTGAGCTATCTCCCTGGCCCAGTTAATATGGTTATACTGCTAGTTGCTATTGTCTGTCGAAAAGAAAGGTTTATGCCTATATTGTTTTATCAGCTCTTCATGCCTATGTCTTATAATATCAACAACTACTTAGAAGATAACAATATGCATCAGTAACTATTGTTACTCTCTTTTACTATCATGTTTTGAAAATGTATAGCATTATTTTTATTGTTTATTTTTCTTTTCCTTAAAAATTAAAGAAAAAGAGTTTGCTAAATAATTGCATTAGATCTTCTGTATATTTCTTGTAGAATTTAGCAGTGAATCAATCAGGGCCTGGGTTCTTCTTTGTTAGTAGTATTTTCATTACATCTCCGATTTTATTGACTGATAATGGCTTATTTAGAATTTCTATGTTATCTGATTCAACTTTGGTAATTCATACATATCTAGGAATCTGTATATTTTTCTCTGCATTTTTTATCTGACTGGAATACAAGTTCTCAAAGTAGGTGTAGATAAGCTTCTGGATTTGTGAAGGATCTGTTGTGGTTTCACCTTTTCCATTCTTAATTCCATTAGTTTGAGTCTCCTCTTCCCATTTTTCAGTAAGTTTAAGAGTTTGTTAGTTTTATTTAATCTTTCAAGAACCAGCCTTTGATTCATTGATTCTTTGTATTATTTTCTTAGTCTCATTTGCATTAATTTCTTCTTCAGTCTTTACAATTTTACCCCCTTGTATAAACTTTGGGCTTGATTTGTTCTTTGTTTTTCTTTTCTAGAAGATGAAGGTTCAAAATTCAGTTACTTACTGAGCTCACTGTTTTCCTAATATGGATGTTCATTGCTACGAATTTCCCTCATTGTGTATCATAAATTCCTGTATATTTTACTGACATTATTGTGTAACAGTAGAAACCATCTAATTTCTTTTTTAATTTTATCTGTGATGCATTGCTTGCTTAGAAGGGGGTTATTTAATGTCTGTGTGTTTATGAAGTTTTTATATTTTCTTTTGCCATTAATTTCCAATTTCATTGCAGTACGGTCTGGTAGTGTGCTTGGGATAATTTAATTCTTTTCATTCCTCCAGCATGTTCTATGAGCTAGTATCTGATCTATTCTGGAGAATATCCCATGTGCACGTGAGAAGAATGTATATTCTGATATTGTGGGATGGAATACTCTGTAGAAATTTGCTAAAGCTCTTTGTTTTAAGATTCGGTTAATATATTCAAATATTCCAGATTTGAAGAATTCCCTTTTTGTTTTATTTTTTTATTGTTGGAAAACTCTTTGCAACTTGGTCAGGAAGTTAACTTGTTTAACACTTAGAGCTAGCATTTCATGTGATCTACAGTTCTAAGTGGTTCTCTGATTTGAAGGAGGCTGAAGCATTGAATATGTTTCTTCTACTTATTTAGCCATAACATGTATAAAATATATATTGAGCAATTACAAAGCTCTTTGGTTTGAATGCTAGTAGCATCTGGCCAGCAAAAAGGTGTATTTTTTTTTTTTAATTAATGGATCACTTGAAAATTACTGACTTGACTATAGATGTTGAAGGATATTTGCATGTGAATGGGTTATGGTAATTCCCTCCTTGTAGCATATTCTAAAAAAGTTAACTGGTAGCTAAAATGTTTTTTAACCACATGTAAGAAGCTATTTTATCTGTTGGAAGTCGCTATAAAAGTTTGGATGTTACGTGGTTTAGTTTTTACAGTTTAGGTTAGTAGGTCTGTTTTCACTCTGGTGCTCAGTTTTAATAGTATGATGTTACTCACTACTGAAATGTAAGCGAGAGTGCACACTGCAATTCTGTCTTCACTTCTGTATCTATTCCCAACACCAGATGATGGTAGGCACTCAATAAATACTTGTGGAATGAAAAAAAGTTTGGCTCAGTTGTAATATTTCATTGTTGATATTTTATCTCATTAATCTATTTGTGACAGTGGGGTATTTAGGTCTCTTGTTACAATTATATTAATACTTATGTAATTTTTATGGACTTTAATATCAATTTTGAAAGATAGCTTTGCAGGGTACTTCAATATGAGTTGGAGGTTTTCTATCAGGGTCTAAAATACTTCAGTCCGAGCTCTCCTTTACTTGAGGGTCTGGGTTGCAAAGTCTGTCATAATTCTTATGGGCTTCCTTTTATATGTTATTTTTTTCTCTAACAGCATTTAATACTGTAACATGGTGTTGACTTTCTGTACTCTAGATCACTGTATGCTTTAGTGCATACAGTAGTATATCTACTGTATAGGGAGCTATACTGTATGCTGGCTCAGGGAGAAAGTGCCGTATGCTTCCTTCCTCATTGTTGAAAGTTCTTTCTCCACTCTTCTAAGGGGCTTAAATTCTCACAGCAGATCCTTCAGAGAGTGCTGGGAACCCACCTCCCTCCTTCTTATCTTCCTCATATTGCTGTATTCTAGTCCACTTTCAATCTTAGAAAGGAAGATAAGTTTTAAAGATAAATTATAAAGCCACCTTTGCTAGGCCCACACACATTGGAAACGGATGTGATATAATGTACAGAAGATAAATCGTGTTCACAGATCCTGTGCAGGTCTGAATCCTGGCTGCATATTGCATACCACATGTATCACATTAGGTAAGTAAAGCCTCGATGATTTCCTATATGAAGCAGAAGAGGTTTATTAGGAGGACTTAAGTGATACTGGAAGCTGTCAACATAGTAAATGTTGTGTGTTGAGAGCCCACTTATTTGGGTCCCTGTTTCTTTATTGTCAATGATATGAACATAAATTCGGCTTTGGGATGATAGGGAAAAGACTGCTATCAACTCAGGGTCAGAAGGAACTGCAGTAAAATGGTGCATCTGTTACATTTGTATTTTGCTGCAACCTTCATGAAGCTCCTGTGGAATCCATCTCTACACCTAATAGGCATACATGACTTTTCCTGTGCTATCCTGTACACTTCTGTTAACAGATGTAAGTCTTAAACCAGGGAATAAAGGTATTAACATCTATCAAATTCTGTGTGCCCTATGGAAGTAGTTCCAAATTGGAACAGGTCACTAATATAGTCAAAAAGAAAGGCATAGAGAAGTTCAAATCATCTTAAAATTATTATTTATTTGTTTATCTATTTATTTATCTTGGCAGTACCAGGGATTGAACTCAGGACCTTGCACTTGCCAGGCAAGTGCTTATTCTACTGAGCTACTTCCCCTGACCCTTAACATTACTTTGGGGCAAACTTCTCTAGATATAAGAGCCTTATAAAGGTATTTTGATATAATTATAAAATAAGAAGAGGATGTGGATGGAATCTGAGAAAAGTTGGTTATAATTTTATAGTGGTAACATCTCTACGACAATATATTTAATACTTATTGCAAATCTGAATATGAGATAATCAGTGATTGGCTTCTAGAATGCTCTTCTTCTAATCATCCAGGCTTGCCTTAATAACTTCATTACTGGGCTGGGGAGATAGCTCATTACTGGCTTGGCAAGTGCAAGGTCCTGAGTTCAATCCCCAATACTAAAAAAAAAAAAAAAAATCTTAATTTCATTACCTTCCATACATTTAAGAACTAGAAACTATGGATACTATTGGAATGTATGGCAGTGTTTTAATTCATTAGTCCTATACAATTTACAAACTTGTAAAATTCTTGCTGAACATTGAAATTAATCTTTTTTCTGGCAGAACTGGGGATTGAATTCGTGTCCTTTCGCTTGCCAGGGAAATGCTCACTCTACTGAGCCATCTCCCTGGCCCAAATTAATCTTCTGAAGTATATGTTAGCCAACTTTACATCACTATAAGCAAAAACTTTACATAAGTAACTTAAAAGTAGGAAAAAAAATTACATTGGCTCACAATTTCAGAGGGTTCAATCTGTGGTCACTTGGTTCTGCTCTGGACATGTGGCAAGGAAGAACATCTTGGCAGGGAGCATGTGGTGGGGTAAAGTGGCTCGCCGCATGCCAGAAAGAGAGAAAAAGAGATAAAGTGAGAGGCTGTTGTAGGCCATGCCCATGGTCGCAGCTACTCAGGAGGCTGAAGGAGGAGGATCACTGAGGCCTTGAATTCAAGATCGCACTAGCAAAAACCCTGTCTCAAGACAAAACAAAATGAGGGTGTCATGCATGGTGGGACATTATGAAGATGAAGAGAAAAAGCCCAGTGTGAGTAAGAGATACAAGGAAGACTTGAATCACTGTGAAAATGTTAGGTTTAAAATATTGTAATAAGCCAGGCATGGTGGCACAGGCCTGTAATCCCAGCACTTGAGAGGCTGAGGCAGGGGGATTCTTGTGAGTTCAAGACCAGCCAGAGCTACAAAATGAGCTTAAGGTCAGCCTGAACTGCATAGTGAGACCCTGTCTCAAAAAGACAAAAAATAAAAAATAAAATAAAATAAAATATTGTAATACTTTTTATGAATCATTCCCTGGATCCTTTTTCACTTAAATGATAATATTTTTCTTTGAAATCTTGACAATACTTATGATCTTTTGCATTAATATTATACCTGTCTATACTGTCTTTTTCTTATAACCATAAATCAACAAGTATTGTTGAACAAGCTTAGGTCTAACGTACATTTCTTCAAAAGAATTGGGTGGATTTGACATGTGAAAAACTGGACACGTGTAGAAATTCAATAAAAACTTACTGTAGAATAGCAAAAATAAATAAATAAATAAATAAATAAATAAATAAATAAATAAAATATTATATTAAGTACCTACCTGGCAAGTACAGGGTCCTGAGTTCAATCCCTGGTACCACCAATAAATAAATAAAATATTGCAGGATGGTAAGAGGATGATTTTGTGGCTTAGTAATAAAAAAGTTCGCTGGCCAGATGGCTCAGTGTATTAAAGTAGCCAGGAGTTCATCCCCAGCCTGCAGTGCAGGCCCCTCTCCTGGGGTACACTGAGACTGTGACTAAGTCTGGGCGTGGTGGTGTACACCTGTAATCCCAGCGCTTGGAAGGCTGCAAACAGGAGGATCTCAATGAATCCAATCTGTGTAGTGAGATCCTGTAGAACTTGTACTAAACACATTAAAAAAAAAAAAAAAAATTCAAGCAGAGTTAATTCCGTAGATCAATTGCATGACTCAAATTCCCCTCAAATTAGACTTTCTCGTTTATTCTGTGTATTGACTAGATTGTTCTTTCAAAAACAAAGATCTGATTTTGTGGAAAAAATTTTCAAAGCCCATTCTTCTATGAAAGTATCCACCAGCGGATTCACCCTCTCAATCCAACTACCTCCTTACTCCCGCTTCTGAACTTGGCTGTCCTGGGACCAAGCTCTCTCTTCACGAGTCTCTGGGGAGAATGTTTCACACTGAAATCATAGCAGGGTAAGTCCTCTGATTTCCAATTTATAGGTGAGGAAACTGAGATGCAGAAAATTTAGTTTCACTGAAGATCAGTTAAAAAGTGAGAGAAAACTGAGATTCCGATTTCAGTACATCTAGCTCACAGATGTTTGCTCTTAACCATCACGTGTGGTTTCTGTGTGCAAATGCTAATTCTTCTATTCTTTCCACATTTACTCCATAGTCGAATGTGATCTAACTTGGGGGATTTGGCCCATATGCATGGATTGCATGAGACACATGTAAGTGTGGGGTGAAGTTAACAATCCACTGCACCGAGTTAGAGGTGGGTCAAGTAGACAAAGTGTATTAACTATGTTACACATTTCTTGAGGTATGATTCAAATATAATAAACTGTGCTCATTTAAAGTGTATGAACTTGTGTCTGCCTGGAAAATACAAAGTCCTAAGTTCGATCCCTGGTACTGAAAACAAAAAAAAAATTGTGAGTTTTGTCAGTTTTGACTAATGTGTACAGCCATGAAGGCAACTCTGTAATCAAGTTAACAGTTATTTCTTTCTCCCTAAATTCCTTTTCAGCTCCTTTCTAAATTCATCTTTTCTTCTGCTAAGACTCTCAGGCAGCTAACTACTAATCTGCTTTCTGTCACTTAGGTTAGTTTATATTTTTAGAATTTTGCATAGCTAAAAATCCTAACAGTCCTGCTTTTTGTTACATTTCTTGCATTCACTATATGGGGGGGGGATTTGAGACAGGACCTCAATATGTAGTATGCTTCCTTTGAACTCACTATGTAGTTCAGGCTGGCCTCAAACTCCTGCCTCAGCCTCCCCAGGTCTGGGATTATAGGCATGTGCCACCATGCCCGGCCATTCAGCATGATTTTGAGAATCAACTCCAGTCTTTGTTTGTTGGGTGTCATGAGTTTGTTCCTTTTTTCTTGCTGAGTAGTTTTGCACTATTTGGGTACCCCACAAGTTGCTTATCCATCTGTCTGTTGATGGACATTTAAATTGTGTCCAGTGTTTGACTACTACCAAAAAGTTATGAACATTTGTGGGCAAGTCTTACCAGGGACATATATCTTTATTTTTTTTGGGCAAAACCTTAGTGGGTCACCTAGATGGTAAATCATGACATGGCATGTATCACGGATTATAAAGAAATGACAACACTTTTTTCCAAAATGGAAAAAGCAGTTTCTTCATCCTCAACAGTCTTTAATATTCTCAGTTTAAATACATACACTGTCAAATATAATGGGTGAATTGATAGTGTCTCGTTTTATTTTTTATTTGTACTTCTTTGATTACTAATGATTTGAGCATCTATTCATTTGCTTAGGGGGACCCACTTTACATCATTCTAGGCAAAATGTCTATTTTAATTTTGTACTTATTTTAAAATTTTTGATTACCTTCTTACTATTGAGTGATAAATTTTTAAAATACATTCAGGATATTAGTATTCATCTGATACACACATAGCAGATATTTTTATTCAGGTCTGCAGCTTGTTTTGTATTTTTTTTTTCTGTATTTTAGGGAAGGGTCCACAGGGTGTTCAGGGTCTCATTACTAGATCAGACTTGTAGTGATTCTGCTGTTTACAGCCTCCCAAGTGCTGTGATTACAGATGCACCACCACGCCCAGTCTCAATTGCTGTCTCAGTGTACCCTGGGGGTGGAGCTGGCATGGCAGACCCAGGGATCGAACCCCTGGCCCCTGCACCTGCTTGCGGGCACTTTAATCTGCTGAGCTATTTGGCCAGCACTTGTTTTGTATTCTTACAGTGTCTTTCAAATATTGAATTCTTAAATATTATCAGAGATCAAATTATACTTTTTTTCTTTTAGCCTACTCTCATGTCATAATTCTCTCAGGCTTCCTGTTGAAAATGGTAAAGATTTATGAAACATAATTGAGTCGATTGATCATTTTGAGATCATCTCTGTATATGGTCTGAAGCAAGGCAGCATGTTAATTTTTTTCCTCAATGTTATTTGTCAAAAAGATCTTCCTTTTCCCATTGAATTGCCTTGATATTGTTGAATAAAAATCAGTTGACCATATACATGTGGGTTTTTCCACATTCTTTGTTTTCTTTCATAAATTGGTATGCCTACTTTGTTTTGGGGAAGTTTTAGTTTATTTAGTGGGAAGGATGCTCAGAAGTGGGCCTTTGATGCCATACAATAGAAACAAATTGTGTACTCTGAAAAACATTAAAAGATTTTTTCAGATGATTTTGTAGATTAGCTTGCATTGTTGTTTGGCGAAAGATCCTGGCTAATCCTGTCAAATATCAGTAAGAAATAGTCATTTGTCAGAAGTAAATTTGTCATAAAATGTAATATGGAATTTGTTACGTATCTGTTTAGTAGGTGGCAAACAGGACAACTTACTCTCCCTTATGGTGTTTAGGTTAGAACACACCTTAGGATTTTAGTTCATTGTGTTACAGTAACCAGAGTGGAGGTGGCTAAACTATTCAACTTTTGACTCTGGGCTGCATT
Organism: Ctenomys sociabilis; assembly: GCA_004027165.1. Lineage (NCBI taxonomy): Eukaryota > Metazoa > Chordata > Mammalia > Rodentia > Ctenomyidae > Ctenomys > Ctenomys sociabilis. Next base: position 106,255 of record PVKA01003384.1, read on the forward strand.
CTCATGTGACCTTAGCTCTACCTTAGCACAGAAACTTCTAGTGGCGCCAGGGACAGAAGGCGGAATTAGGAAGCATCAGCGTGCGCTGGGACTAGTGCTTCGGGAAGCTGTCTTTGGAGATTTGTGTTTCTTTATTTAATTTTGTGTATGTGGTTCAGGATCTCACTACACATTTCCAACTCGTAGTGATCCTCCTCTTTCAGCCTCCCCAGAGCTGGGATTACAGGTGTGTGCCACCACTCCTGGACTCGGCTGTTGGCTCAGGTGATTGAACCTGGGTCCCTGCGCTTGCCTAGGCAGGCACTTGGACAGCTGAACCATCTCCCCAACCCTGTCTTTGGAAGTTTTATAAATGGTTAAAGTACTTTGTTGGGAAGGAAGGGAAAAAGTTATTTTTGTGTATATATACAAAGGATAGCTTGAATAATTCCAGTGCTGATTTTTGCTGGTCTATTGAAAGGAGCAATCAAAGCTTAAATTTTTTTTTCTCCTTTTTAATGTTTTGTTATTTTTTGGCCCAATTTTGCATACGTATATATGGTAATCTGAACAACTAATTTAAAGGCAACATTATGCAATATAAAAAGCATTGTTGAATTCCTAATATTTTCTTTAGTGTAATTCTGTATTTTTTCTATTTTTAAAATATTATTTGCTTTAAAAAATAAAAAAAGAAAAGTACTTTTTTGAGATTTTTAAGGTAATTATTCTAATCACAAGTAAAAATATTGTATGTCTTCTACATAGTCAAAAGAGAAGCCTGAAGCAATCTCATCTTTTCAGCTAAAGATGTAGTTTCTTCATCCTCAACAGTCTTTAATATTCTCAAGACTCAATAGAGGAGATCAGAAAGTGATGGAGAAGATGTGTGGAATTTCAAACATATGCATGAGATGTAATTATTGGTTTTATCACTCACTGGCCTTGATTTTGTTGGGGTACTTTAATTCTTGAGCCATGGCATTCATAGTCTCCACATTAAGATCTTAGTGTCTACATTGAGATCTTTGTAAACACTAACATTTTATATATATATAAATATATATAATATACATTTATATAGATACATATCTTGGCATATGTATCACCAACATTTTCATAGGTCAGCATTTAACACATTGCAACAGTATATTCGCCTTTTCTTCTGCAAACTACTTTCAAAAATCCAACCCCAGATTTTCTTCCATTTATATAATTACTTAAGGGGTGTTTTTGGTCAATGTGTCTAGATTGTAAGCTCTGTGAAGATAGCAAACTTACCCATCTGGACCATGGCTATAGTTCCACATATTAGTATAGAAATTGGTGTATAGTTAGAAGTACTTATTTCCTAAGTGAATAAGTGTTAGTTGAAAGCCATTCCTATACAATTGTTGGTCTCTGGAAAGCTTAATTGCCTGCTTTCCCCAAGAGAGGCCAAGATACCAGAAAACATTCCAATCAGCAGAGGCTATGAAAGTGAAAAAGCATACACAGATGGCCAGAATCTGTTGAATTCATTCTTCTTGATTCTTAAAAATAACTCCCCAAGTAGAATATGTTTTTCTAATTTTGCTTATGGGTACTAATAGTTGAACCCAAAAAATTTTCTGTGTTATGAATGTTGTGGCCTCAGCTTTTATGAATTTATCTCCTTGACTAGGGATTTGTTTTTCTACTGTAACTTTCTTCAGGATAGCATCTGTTTAATTCTGTAAAAATCCCTAGTACGTAATAAAACCAAAGCTAAAGACTTTGCTTCTGCAAACTTGAGAGGTATGGAGTATTGAAAACACACAACAAAAACACTGAATGACCACATACTAATCTGATCACTACAGATTGGTATGAGGAACAGAGGAATAAAGGGCTTCTTAGGTACAGTGACTAAATGACCATGACATGGAAGGGCTCTCTGAGAGGCACTCCAGGACAAGTATAGGAGGTCAGTGTTTCCAGCTGCTTCCTGGCTAGAAGGTGAAACCTTGTGTTGATAAATTGCACCTGGAATCTGAGTGTTTTCCCTTTTTCTTTCAAGAAAATGTATATTTAATAAAAATGAGACAAAACAAAGGGCAGAAAAAAAAAAAAGGCAGCACAGCCTGTTTTCTTTTTCATATTATCTTCTTCAAGTTTTTATTTTAGAAAATTATTACAGAAATGTGCTATTGGAACCAATGGACTAATGTGCACTTCTATTTTCAGTAAAATATGAACTAGGGTTAAAATACTTGTAATTGATAGTGGCTAGTGGAAAGCCTAGACCATGAAATCCTTAGTTCTCTGAATAAGCGGAGATTTTCTTTGAGGTTGTCAAATAAATGTTTAGGAAGATGATAATTAGGTGTGAACAGATGGCTGTTTGTTAAGTGAGATATTAACTCTCAACATTTATGTTCAGTAGATGGATCTGCCTGTTGGAACCAGTGGGTATGATGGAGTATACAGCTTGGCAAAATATCAGGTTTGTCAAGGCTGATTGGTAACTGGGCTAGCGCTTCAGATTCCTTATATAGCTTTTAGACCTGGGGAAGTGTTAGGGGACGATTACTCCACTGTGTTGCACTACGCCAAATCCTTACACTGCAGCTCTGCAGACCTCAGATCTTTGCCTGAACAGAAATCTGCCACTTCCAACAAACAACATAGTGATAGAGTGAGAGCCCCTGGATTCCTTGTTCTAGTTACTGTTTTGACCTTCGCTGGCTCTGTGACCTGCGGCAGGTTCTTCACTCCTGCTGAGCCCTGGAATTTTTCCAAATGGAAGAGGTTGGAATTAAAATGCAATTCAGTTGTCTTGCAGGGCATAATTGAGCTAAGCAAGTGGTAACACATGGTGACTGAGAGCGCCCCTGGGCTTAGATCAAAGGATGCCATCCAGGCCTTTGCATGGTGATTGGTGGACTGTGGGTGTGTGCATCTGAGTGCACTGGTAAGCAAGTGCAAAGAAAATGTAAAGCTTCCAAGTGCCAAGAATCCAGTGTGCATCTTTTTCTTTCATGGCCTTTATGTTTTGAGGATTTACAAGTTTCAGGAAGTATAATCTACAAATTTCATGAGAATGCCAGGGTAAATAGCTCTGAGGTTATAAGAAGGAGACACAGTAGCTATAGAGAAACTCTGTCCTTCCAGTCCATGTAAGAAATGTGAAAGACAGAAAATGGACATTTGGGTAGTACTGAGGATTTTTTTCAACTTTCATATATCATCTTCTGATGGTATATTTACACACACATACAGTTAATGGAAGTTTTTCTTAAAATTGTGGCTAGAGTATGCTTGTATTTTTTGCTGTTATCATTAGAACCTAGGAATGGGAGCTGTTGTGAGGGGAATTTTACAACCATGATAATATTTAATAAAATTCATTACCTACAAAGCTCATGGAAGGAAGGACACCCAACCCAGGTACGCTACAGTGTAAAACTTTACTATTCAGAAACAAACATATTTATGTACAGAAACAGGAACTGGGACAATCCTAGTAAGGAGAGGGAAGATCATGCCTTTACAAGTTTGCCAAGTACATAAATCACTTAAGAAAAAGTATTTAAGATCATCTCTATCCCTGGTGCCTGAGTCTCTTTGTGAAGTCTACACTCCCTGCAATCATGTTTTAATTAATGGGCACTTCTGGACTTAGAGGCAGGAGACAGCTTCCCTGCGGGGGAACAGGAGACTGGGGAGAAGATGGCGCAAGGCCTACCTCACAGTCCCTCATTTCAGTGGGGGAGATTTAGGGCTATTAAGGGAATGCTCCAACCTTACTGTGACTGAAATCAGTTACTCACCTAGAATCTTTGGTGCTTCTGTCTGCATCTGAAAAGTGGACTATGGGCTGTCTTGAGGGGTGTTTCTCACGGCTTCAATTAGACCTGAGTTGATTAAATGAATGCAAGTGCCTGGAATGGCACAGGGGAAAATGCTTTGCCAGAAGACATCTTCTTTTCTCACGATCAACCTCAAAACACTTCTTGCTTTGTCTACAGTCCATCTGAGCCTCCCACTTAGACATTCTTCACAATTCCTTAAACAAGATTTCCCTATTCCATAATTTCTTAACCTTTACTGGTTATGGGGATGAGAGCACATTGTGGGGAATGGACAGGGAGATTGATGGATTCTTGGTTCTGGACAACTCATGCAACTGCCCAGTAGCTTTGTGTATGAAAAGGATTTGCCAAGGGTAGAGGGAAGATGGTAGCTGCTGTTTGGAAATTTCAAATAGTTGGACAAATAAATGGATATATCAACTTTCAGAACTTAATTTCTACCAAGCTCTATAAATATGATTAGGTATCAAAAGTTGTATCAAAAATATCAAATATCCTATATAAACAATTGAGAAATTTACCAATTAAAAACTCATATAAACCCTA